>JAJMIF010000076.1:0-92717 GCA_030583505.1 Sugiyamaella castrensis
AGAAAGTTTTTATGACAAAGGCTATACGATAGCTATTATCGTTTCGACTTTCGTCCTCGTCAGTAGCCCGATTCTAAGTGAGGAGCAGAAAACAACTCAACAAAAAGCAGAAGAAAATTTGCCTTAAATGTCGTTACGTGTTGTCATTATCCACGTGACATGTTAGCCAAGGCATTTGCCTAGGCAACAAACTTTTTTTTTAAGATATATTAGTGTCGCTGGCTATAGATAGCTTACATAGACAATAAATGATTATCAATCAATCAATCAATGCCACTCTTGTATGAGCCTCAGAATGTAACATGTCACTTATTTCAAGTTGTTGGCAAGGAATGGGAAATATCTCGTTGAGGGGAATGTCCATTGTACATATCGAATTCTTTCAAAAAAAAGAATATTTAAAGAGAATATTTTGACGTTTTTTCTTTCTTCCAGTTCTCCTTTTTTTTTTTTTTTTTTTCTTCTTTGGACGTGTTCACACGTCCCAACGTCTCGTTGTGAAACCGGTAGAGCAGTAAGTAGATTCTGCTCGACTGGGTCACGAAGTGACTTTCGGTGCTTATCTTTTATTGACTGACGCTAAATAAATGACTTGCTATTAATAAATTGCTTATCAAAATATTCAACTGCCGTCACTACGATTGAATAGCCCCGGAGCCTGCTCTCTTGCCACGCTTAGGGCCCCGCAGCTGTTGGATCAGAGCACGCCCCACATCCCGGTTGATTGGTGACCTCAATAGCTGAAGTTAGAACTTTGGAGCCAGACCCGGGGTCAGGCTTCTATAGCTGGTATAAATACTTCCAACTGTTTAACAATAGCGTATATATAGATATAATGTACTTAGAGCAAAGTTAATCTAAGGTGATTTCTGGACCTGTTTAAGATGTTAGAGAAAGATTCATCAGGAAAGAATAGAAATATAGTATTACTTACCTTCCAGATAGAATTGGTTTTAAATCCTTCAGGAGCAACTGGCTTATCAGTCTGAGCTCTGAATTCACCTGTTAATCTATAATCTCTTTCCATTACTGAAGTTAGTAACCGAAAAACAAACAAAAACCAAACAAAAAACTTCCCATTGTTGACACCACCTTCATTCTCACTTACATTGTCTCTCCCATTGATCAAGACGCGTCCTATCTCTCTTTCCACCATTTCGAACAGCATGAATGACACTCAAGCCACCGCCTCCAACGGCAAATAACTATATCATGTGTTAGTGACATCAAGAACTTGAGTGAAAGCTCAGGATCCATCGCCAGGACTGCACTGGAAAAGCCAAGTTGTCTCCTGATCTATTTAGAGTGAGGACAGAAGGGTCTTCAAAAAATTAAATAGGCGATATTCTGCTATTCGCATCTCCCTCAGTCGATTAGTGACGTAGTAGTTAACTAATCTCGTCTCTCCAAAACACTTCAATTACATACTGTGAAGATAATTCCATATGGCAATAAGGCCTCAAAGGGGATCATTGTATATTATTATTTTGACTAACCGAATTAACTGTCTTTCAAAGACTCTCTCTTCGATTTGATATAGTATGAAGTCGAATACGTCCAAAACTGTTCTACTTCGCGATAATTATCTGGAAGATTGATTGGTTGAGAAATGCGGCTGGTGCTAGCCGCGTATGCCGCACAAGTATGCATGAAAAAAAAAAAAAAAAAAAAAAAAAATTTAGGTTAACGTTAACACGGAATAATATGCAGTGAAGAAAAAAACAAAAAAAATGTAAGTTAATAACGTTAATAGTTAAGGAGAACTCTATCCAATTCTTTGAATTTGTAGTCTAGTCGGTGTCTATCGCAGAATTTAGCTTGTTTTCCTTGAGCTGCTTTGATATACAGAAACAGATTGGCTAACTTGGCTTGAACTGCTGCTAACAGCTAGAGCAAAAAAACAACAACTAGAGCTGGGGTGTCGTATTCGGGTACTTTGCGGGCTTCTGGTGAACCAGTGGATACCTCCGGCGGCTGGGGCAAAACTCTAGACCCCATGGCTCTCGTTACGCTCAAGAAGTCTAATCACAGATTCACAGATAGTTATCTAGAAGTGAACGTGCGTAACGCTAGAGGTAAAAGCGCGCGATCGAGGATAATTCACTAGCACGTGACATAAATCACGTGTATGCGGCCAAAAATATCTACGTAGGCTGGTCACTGCGAAGCCCAAAATCATGGACTAAGCCATCGATCTGATGAAGCGCCTCAACCACCGGAGTTACAGATTAGAACAGGGTATGAGAGAGCGCCCATTGAGGCAATAGCGGGCATGGCGAGCTCTGAAATAGACCAGAGGGTCAAGTATTTGGAGGACGGACTGTTCATACAACAAAGCATTTCAGACATTATACGAATGAATACATGAGAATATACAGAGAAGTAATAATGACATAACAAACAACAAGACAAATCTAGAAGGATCTACCTCCAATCGAGATGAAGATCATTTAATAAAGATAGAGATCATACTTTCAGGTAATGACAGCTTTTTATATTAACTTAAATTGCTTGTTCGTTGACCAGATGGTTAGGAGAGTGTGAAAGGAAGGGGCGTTTAAGATTTTTTTGTTTATTTAACTTTTTTTATTAAATCATTTTCATTATCCTACATTTTCGCTCTATACTTTATTTTTTAGATGTTTGAAGGGTAGAGCATGACACGAACAGTGGCACCGAATGTCTTTGGTGGAAGGTTCTTTTTGAAGTTGGCACGAACAATACCAGAGTTACCGTGAGTTCGGGTGATCTTTCCCCATACAACTCTAATCTTGGTTCCTCTTACTTCCTTGGAAGCACGGTAGACAAAAGCAACTCGTTTTCCGAGGTAGAATTCAGCATCTTTAGGACTGACAACACCCTCTAATAGAAGTTAGTAATATGAAAACTATAAAGTGGATAGACATGAACTAGAATAGACAGCAAAATATGATATGAATAGAAAGTTATCTGAATCATAAATCAGAAGCAACGGGAAATACAGTAACATGTTCAACAAGGTCGCTGAATCTATTCGATTGACGAAATATTTATTCAAAATGAAGTCAGACTTTTCATTAGACCAAAAGTTATAGAAGTACTTGGGGATTCTTGAGTGATATATCCATATCCACTATATTGTATATTCATCAGTTCGTTTCAATTTCAAGATCAGTAGTTGATTTGTTGTTACACATATGTAGCTCCATTCAATCAAATCGACCTTCTGTGTACATCCATATTCATATCCATATATTCACATCCATATCCATATTCGCATCCATATCCATATCCATATTCGCATCCACATCCACATCCATATTCGCATCCACATCCACATCCACATCCACATGTTTTTACTTACCAATCTTAATCAATGAGATATTGGGGTTATTGGTTCTCTTGGATCTTTGATAGGAAAGGTGCTTTCCCTTAACATAGAGTCTGTGAGATTCAGCCATTTCTGATGTTGATGGTTGTATATATAATTTGGATTTTTTCCCGTTGTCGAAACTTACACGAAGTAGGTTAATGATTAATTCACCAAATAGTCGTCGAATGGTGATGATGACGGTTTGAGTGGGTTGAGTCGGTTTATTCACTGAGTTGGAATTAATCTGCGAATATTTCAGTATGGTGAGAAATTGGTACTGATAGGGTAGGTCACAGAAGTAACCTTCTGGAGCAGCGTGTAACTTTTATGCATGATGGATTTGGGTGAATTTCGTTTCCCAACCAAATTCTGTATGTTCCCTACCAAATTCTGTATGTCCTACCAGATTCTGAATGTCTATGTGTCCCTACTACAGAATCCTCTACGATAATTTTGCTACCTACATCTAATGTGTTTCATATGACGACTATCTCCGGCAGCTGGGGCCAAGCCCCAGACTCCTAGCTCCCGCTGCGCTTGAGAATCTTGATAATCTAATCTGATTGCTTCACCCCAGCCATCGGAGGCACTGGCCGGGGTAGAAGTATTTTCTATTTCACTTCGCATCTTATTCGATGTACTCAGAGCCCTAGAATGGTTCGATCCGGCCGAGAAGCAGCATACAGATCATATAACAATCTGATTTTGTTTATATCTATTTTCATTTGTGACTGTGTTCGGTTCCCTACCTTTTTGTAGTTATAGTCAACCCTAATTAATAAATTTCCTAAAACAGCCTACCTAATGAAAAATTTGGGCAGGCTATTGATTCGAAAAAAGTATAAATATCCATTGAATCCGCCATCCTTTTTAATATTCTTTTTTTCTTCTTTTTTTCTTCATGTTGACGTACTTCATAGGATCATTTCTATAGGTCACGTCCTTCTTTGAGCTCTTCTAAAGAGCCACAGAATCCAACTTGGTTGATGAGATAGATACCTATACACCCTAGAGTGAGGAATATGTTTGTTAGGTAATTTTGTCCAATTTATTGGACTTTTACCTTCTTGCGAAGCCTTTCATTCGTGAAGTAGTGTTATTGTCATTTAGGCGTTAGAACACCTTTTTTGTATTTTCTTCGGAAGATATAGAAAGATTTTAATTTGCTATTGGATGATTAGTACACTACTTCCAGGAAGGAGCGATGATCTTAACCCTTTGTATGTGCTTTTTCGGAAGAGTTACATTGGGTGGGTGTATATGGCTGTCTGACAAGTTCTATTCTTATTATCAAAGTGAAGGGCGTGAGTCGAGTAATTTAGGTAGTTATAAATCATAAATAAATAAAATGATGTTTACCAAAGATCTTCTGAGTTTCGATCGGCTTGTGTTACTGTTGGACTGTCCACTAATAATGGATTGTTTCTTTTAGTTTCTTTTAGTTACGTTTATAACTGCTATCTGTTATTTTTCCAATTTCTGGCCCAAGAATTAGCTAAATATATTTTGGTAGGGAGCCGATTTTGAAATATAAAATGTTTAGCTGATAGAGGTTAGGGTGACTTAAACTTTGGCTGAAGAAGGTCTGCTCTCAATTAGGGTGTGTACATGTACAGACAAGTAAAGATTAGTTAACTTAACTGAGTGGTGACTAGTACTAGTATACCAGATCTTAAATCTTCTCTTGGAAGTCATCATGCATATTTATAATGTTTAATGGTAGAATTCCGAATACTTAGACTCGACTTACCTGATGTCATATGAGCTCAGACTCTGTCCGAATCCGTCCCGTTGGGTCATTGACTGAAAGTGACATTCCAGAATCCAGGCAAAGGATCTCGGGTCAAACTAGAGAAACAGGTCTGGGGAATCACCCCAGCTGCTGCGAAAACATGAAGATATCTCGAGCAGAGAGAGGGCAACGGCGGCTGGGGCGCAGACCGGAGGATTGTTCCGAGCAGTCCCCCCATTATTTAGAGACAGGGGGTGGATCTTCTGATTCAAAAAATACGGGGTATGTACTTGCCTCTCTTTATATGCCCCGCTGTTACGGCTCAATTGGCTCATCCAACTGGTTAAAAGGGTACTGCCGATACCTGTGGATTAGAAGGTATGACAAGTAATAATGCTTCTATGAAATTTGAAGACATCATTACGAAAGTTTTTCTTTCAGTTATTTTCGGAAAAAGTTCTTGCAAAAGTTCTTGATACTGGTAGATATTATTATGGCATTGTCCTTACATTAGATGTGCCTCTTCCTGAAAAGCTAGAAGCTGATGAAAGAATAGCTAATGATGGCAAAAACAGTCTCAGAAAATTCTGGTGGTATTGCAAAAACTGAAAATTCTGAAGGACTAGGAAGGGCAGGAACGTCTGCTAAACTTACTTGGAATAATACTCTACATTGGCTTGGAAAACAAATTCTTAAACATATGCCAATTATTTTAAAAGGATTACAAACTAATGAAGATGCAGTTATTGCTGCCAATCAATGCTATCCCTCATATGTACAAGGGGTATTGTTATGGAGGAAGAGCAATGGATCAATGTCAACTACCTCTTTTAATTCTTTAAGAACTTCGAAAACATGTATTAGACGTGGAACTAATGTAATTAAAGCTCTTTGTTTAGGCGCTAAACAGGTGGGTATTGGAAGAGCTGCTCTATATGGATTAACTGGTTAAGAACAAGGAGTACAAAGAACAATCCAAATATTACGTGAAGAGGTAAAAACTTGTATGATTACTTGGTGTTAATTCTGTTGAAGAACTAGGAATTCAACATGTGAATACTCGTCAGTTAGATGTATTGGTTTATGGTGGAAAGTTATAATGTGTGTTATCGGTAATCGACGGGAAAAAGGAGGGAAATGCGAATGGCAACAGGGACCTAGAATAAGAAGACCAACTCCTCTAGTAGTTGGGGCTCGCTGGAAATTCATTATGCTTTGATTTGGTTAACTTGGGTTCTCATTGGCCCGGGTCCCTTTGATCAACAACATTCCAGTGGTCCTTCGGACTCGGTCCTTTTTAGGAAGAGACAATATCACATTGCTCAAATGTTAAATCGTGGCTTCTTCCAATAATTGACCCCACTGTGGTCCCCTCATGTCGTCTCGTATCTTGTGACTGGGCCCTGTGACTTCGAATCCGTATGAGGCACCATATTCTCTCTCCTTTGCTCGTCGTGATCTTGTAGTTTTTGCTATCTCCGCTCTCTGTTCAGTGATCAACCTAGTTTGTCCTATTATTAGTTAGTGACAGTCAAAAGATAACATATATTTTCTTCTTAGATATAGCATTTTGAGTAAGACGAACGATTATTTCTATTTTAAATCATTGAATAAATTAAATAACGCCGTCTCAAGGAGGAGAATGGTCTTATCTCTGCGAGGTTGGGCAGAATCCAAAAACTTTAGCTCCAGTTACGCAAGGGGCCCTGCTGTACTTCTCGAGTGTGGTGCAGGTGGTCTGAAGATATGCTCCCTCTGCGATGATATTCGTTTTGCTTGATATGTATCTCTAAAGGAAACAAATGGCGACGAAAGTAACTTAACGCACCCTATCTAAAGTTCTTATCAGAGTCACAATACTCGTTACTAATTATTACACTAGAAAAACTCTAGACTTGCAAGTTTGCGGGATTTATCTTTAACGTACACTATCTATTCTATCTATGATATCATATGCTTTAAAATATCTCTGGCGCCGTAGACAGATATGATACCTAAAACATCTCTATACAGATTGTGAACGATAGATTGACAATTAAGACGGGCACAAACTCAGGCAAAGAAGAACGGTAGAGTAGATCTAGAAAAATACAGCCAAAAGTCAGGGATGAATCAATTAGTTACTACTAATAATATCTCTCTTTATGACAATTGCATGGAGAAATACTATATTTATTGGAATAATTTATACTGTCCTCTCGTCCACAGCTATTAACACATCTGACACATCATTAGAACAGCCCGATCGTCATTATCGCTACCATTGTTCATAGCTGGACCGTCATCTAATCTGTCTCCGGTGGATATGGCTTTAATTTGTTATAACCGCCTGATTTTTCACCTAAGTTCAAAATTGAGGTATATCCAGCATTTTTTCCCGCTCACATCGGTGCCGTAGAGATAGGGTGAAAACGATAATATATGCAGGCAGACTTGGCTAACACGGCACGAGATAGATCTGCAACAATGTCTTACTTTGTTCCGTCAAATATTACTCATTTAGGAAAAGGTAAATCAAATTTTCACCGTTGAACGTATTTTACAAGAAGGTACAGGGGAGGGGAGAGTGGATAAGTTAGATATCGATATTATATAGCCGAGTTAGATTTAAGATTGTCACTGACCTTACTGTAGTATTGAGGAAGTTGGAGAGAAAGACGGAATAGTTATTTAGTCATTCGTGGATAAACAGATATAGTTCTATTTCATCATATGTATGTTGAGCTGCTACCTCGGAAACACAGTTCTCTCGCTTCGCTTAGAAATTCCTCTGCTCTCCTCGGTTGAACCAAGTTAACTACTGTTCTGCACGACGGTTATCGTCATTGTAAAAGTTAGCGTTTGATCCAGATCTGCATTGATCGTCATATGTAAAGCTTAAGTTAAAAGAAGCCGTGCAGATATCGATGTAATGTTATATATATACCCAGGTGATTGATTTTCCAGATATAGAATAAGTATCTCGGTTAATGGCGCTTGATGAGGATTTTCTTTTGTGGCTGTCCCTAAAATATGGGCCTCCTATTTAACGATATTGAGCTGATTTAATTCCAGCCTTGCCGCTCGTGAAAGTTTAGGCTATATATGAAAAAATGATTAGTTAGGGGGTTTGGCTGTTGGGACGTTTCAACAGATTTGATTAAGAAAAATTAGAAAATTGGGAAAAATAAAATAAAAAACAGAGCAAAGTTCACAATAGACCGGGATACTTTTTTCATATTTTTAAAGCTAAATTTAGTGGGGTATAACTCACCTAATAATGCTAGATTACATTCTGCAAACAAAACTGTTAGGTACGTCACCTATTGAAATTGGAAAGGGGAAGGTATTCCGTACCTAGCTCAAAGTTATTATTGCTCATATTATTTTGCGATGCTCATCGTCACATATATTAAGTTTCCTTCTACCTCATCGTTTACGGATCTCGGGTTTGAGGAAATAAAGCCGCTTCTGGCCATCATTCAATATTCCCATGCTCATCGTCCCATATGTTTTCTTCTCCGTTAAATTTGTTGTCTTAAACTGTTTAACTATATGATGATGCATGAACGTTTTTGTACTGCTGTTTAATTGACGGTATGTTATTCTTGCTCCACTCTTTCTTCATGATCCTGATATCCCTATTGCATGTTCTAATAAATAAAAAAAATGCATCCCTCTCTTTTGGTTAGATGCGATTTTCGATTTCTGCGACTCCATTTTAGAGTTCGATGCCGTTCACGAAATTATGAAACTGAGTCAAATACAGTATCGCGTACGAGCATCTGCAACCCCGCTCTTGCTTTGATAGATATGTGGCTAATCGGGTCTCGGTGTAAAGCGGCAGTGCGCCGTTTCAATCAGAAGCCAAATATGGATAGGATATGTGGTGCTTTTTTTTTTTTCATGTACTTTCGCCAATCTCGTCTATTGCTTGGCAGTCCGATTATCCTAGGCGATCAGTTGCCGCGCATAAAGTCTTGATTCCAATATCCACTATCCGGACTGATGTCAGACAGTATCTCTCATGGATAAGCGTGTAAGATATCCAATGAAATCTCTATTGGACAGGTACTGGTCGTGCCGTCTGCTTCCAAAAGTTTATCGCGAGATATGAGTAGCCAGCCAATTGCATAAGTCGAAGTTATCTTCCTTCCTTCCCCGCGGTCTGATAATAATGATCCATAATCTATCTAATTATATAATGTGGGCTCTGGCACTTTTCCCCTTGAAAATAATTGAAAACTTAAGAAAGATTAATCCTCGTATTCTTAAGAAAGGAAAAGTAAGGGGATTGTGACAAAAATGACTGTCCAGCCAGATACCACACCTATCCCTCATGTGGATCAGGATAATCATATTCATGAAAAGCCACTCTCATTAGATCATAAGGGAGAAATCCTTGAAGAAGGTTCAGTCGTTGAAGATTTCGAGGCTGATAACAAACCTAATGCTTTAACAAATACTGAAATTGTTAAATCCGTTATCAGTGCTGATGATGACCCTGAACTTAAAGCTTGGACTTTTAGAACCTTGTTCCTTGGTATTGGTTTATCAATTTTTGGTTCAACTTTAGCAGAAATTTATTATTTTAAACCACAAACAATTTTGGTTAATGGTATTTTCTTACTTATGATTGCATATGTTTTTGGAGAGGCCATGGCAAAATTCATTCCAAGACATACTAAAATTGGTGCACTTCAATGGATAAATCCTGTTTTGAGACTGCTTAATCCTCATCCTTTTAATATCAAAGAACATGTTGCTATAGTAATCATGTGTGGTACTGCTTCAACTTCTGCTTTGGCTACCGAAGTTTTAGCAGTTCAAAGACTTTGGTATTCCCCTGTTTCTAAGCCTGTAGCTATCTTTATGATCTTTTCTTCTCAGATCTTAGGTTACGGTATCGTTGGTATTCTCAGAAAGACTCTTGTTTATCCAACTGTTATGTTCTATCCTAATGTTTTACCTCAAGTTTCTACTTTGCAAACATTACATTTGGATAAAGCAGGAAACAAATCACGATTGAAAATCTTCTATATTGCATTTGGTGCTATGTTTATTTGGGAAATTTTCCCAGAGTGGATGTTTGAACTTCTTATTGGATTTTCTATTCCTTGCCTGGCGGCTCCCAATAGTTCCGTTGTGTCGAACGTCTTTGGAGGTACCAATGGTAATGAAGGTCTTGGTCTATTTTCATTCTGTTTCGATTGGAATTATATTGCCAGTACTGGTAATCCCATGGCTATACCTTTAGTTACCACTATTAACAACGTATTTGGTTATATTTTATGTATTGTTGTTTTCTGTGGTGTATATTACGGAAATGTTTGGAATGCTCAGAATTTCCCATTTTTGTCTCAACAATTATTTAATGGAGATTCAGTTGCAGGAAATTTTTCAATTTTTAACCAAACTCTTATTCTTAATTCTGACAACGTTTTGAATGAAACTGCTTTGCTGGAAGTTGGTGTCCCTTATTTAACACCTACTTATACTGTTTATTTGATTGCTACAAATCTATCAATTGCAGCAACATTCACCCATATGTATCTTTACCATTGGGATCTTTTGGTTCAAACTCTTACATTTTTGAACCCAAAAACCTGGAAGAGTTATTTCGATATATCTACTTATCACTTTAAATTCTGGCAACAACGTGAAGTTGATGGCAGACTTAACAGAGATGGTACTATTCCTGAAGTTATGGATGATCCTCATTTCAGAGCAATGTTGAAATATAAAGAAGTTCCTCAATGGTGGTATATGGCCGTTATGGGCCTGTCGATTATGGTTGCTTTAATTTGTTTATATAAAGCAGATAGTGGTCTTCCATGGTGGGCTTTCTTTGTTGCTCTTATTTTGGCTGTTGTTTTTACTACTACTCTTGGAGGACTTGTTGCAATGTTTGGATTCGGAGGAACTCAAATGCAAACAATTATTCAGATGATCGGTGGTTATATTCATCCAGGAAATCCCATGGCAAATATGTATTTCACACTTTATGGATATAATTCAGTTCAACAGGCTTTTGCTATGTTGCAAGATTTGAAACAAGGTCAATATATTAAATTATCTCCAAGATCTACATTTTCTGCCCAGATCTTGGGAACTATTATTGGTTCAATTTTTAATTATACAATGATGGAATCTATTGTTGATAATCAGACCGCTATTCTTAAATCAATTGAAGGTACTGCTATTTGGTCGGGTCAAAATGTCCAACAATACAATACTCAAGGTGTCTCATGGGGAGCCCTTGCTAAATATATGTATAGTGTTGGTGCCAGATATGAATGGGTTCCTTTGGCATTTTTGGTTGGATTCGCGTGTCCTCTTCCATTTTATTTTGCTGATAGACTTTTTCCTAAAGTTGGCTTCAGAACAATTAATGTTCCTATCTTGGTCTGGTATATTGGTTGGCTTTGTGTTGGTGTGAACTCTTCTATTACCACTTATTTCATTGTTGCTTTTGGCAGTCAATGGTATCTTCGTGTCTACTATCCTAATTTGTTCAAGAAATATAACTATATTCTTGCTGCCGGTTTGACTGGTGGTGCTCAAGTAATGGTTTTCATTCTTTCATTTGCAGTTGCTGGTGCAAGTGGCGAAGCTCATTATTTCCCTCAATGGTGGGGAAATAATATGGGAGGCAACTTTGATCGCTGTGTGTACAATGACTAAAAAAGTCCCTCCTTGTTAATGTTATTTTATGATGTATTTTTCAGGTTTATGTTTTTATATAATTTAAAACTCATCTCATGACCTTAATTGAAAAATGAAAGAACAAAATTTTATTTCCAACTGTGAGATATCATTTATCTCTATGTAAGCATGTCCGCTGGTTCGGTCTTATTGACCTGCTGAACGGCAAGGATAACTGTTTCTGGGGCTTGAGGTGATGATGACTTTTGTCCTCCTCCACTCGGTTATTAGGCTGAGTGGATATTTCGAGCCGCATTTTTATTAAGGTTGTTCCTGCAGCAAAATATGCATCATTCGAGATCGTCAATATTAACAAACTTTTTATCATCATTTAAATGATAAATCATTTAGAGACAGTATTGCGGTTTAACCACAACAGGATATCCTCATTATCAGTATCTGGCATTCCGTATCACAATAGGATATCCTCAATATCAGTACCTGGCAATCCGTATCGCCAATCTTGCTATCATGTACTATCTTAATCTAATCCTGCCATGACAATTGTATCTTAGCATATATTAAAAGTCAAATCGCTCCAGTTTCAGATTCAAAGCTTAGATGGGGACTTTCCAACCACCCCTCCCAATCAGAGGGATCGGGAACAGTCAGACAGTAAGTGGAGAGTCCTGTCTTCTAAATATTTCAATCTTTTTCTAACCGTGGCGAATTCAATTTTTATTGATATTGTAGATATAATTTTCCTGACTGAAAAAGAGACTGTATTCAGCCTAACCTGACCCCAAAAAAAAAAAAAAAAAAAATAGGCTGATTAGCATAACACACTCCTTAAGTCAGCAGAAAATATGGCAAAGACAATTGGATACTGCTCTGTCAACCATTCCTCTTTATATGTGATTTTATCCACCTCGCTATCTGTATAATTATCGAAGTTATTTATATAAGCATCCATGTCGTATAAACAATCTTTCATTCTCTCGACACTATCACTGCGAACAGCACAGTGAATTTCGCTGAAACTGGGAAGATCAAAATCATCAAGCGATGGCACATATCGTAGCAGTGGACCATTATTACCATTATCAACAAAGATCTTAATTTGATTATCAAGTTCCGCTATGCGCTTGCTTCTTTCATCATTAATGGCGGTAAGGTCATCGACCTCCTGGGAGTTTTGAAGGATTTGTCTTATCAACTTCTGGTTTCGAGGTTTAAGGTGACCTTCAAAACATTTGCTGCGATCATCATGACTGAGATGACCATTCCCAAAGGCAATAATGTCATTGCGAGCAGCATCTCCTACTAAAATCATTTCTTGTCTCCAGGCTCTACGTTTATCAGCAGCATCAGTAAGGGTACGAACAGTTGCATCATCTATGTCGAGTTTACCTCCACTCTGATCTTCAACTCCATCATTATTATCCTCGCCATTATTGCCACTACGACTACCATTATCAAGATTAATAAGTATATCGCGAGCAGCATCTGCCGGTTCCTTGATATTTTGCTTCGTAATAGTACGTTTGTCAGCAGCACCAGCAAGAGTACATGCAGTTGTTTGAGCCATATTAAGTTTATCATTTGTATCAGCAACCACTTTACTAATTGAACCAGCAACAGTAGCTATGAAACGAGAGCGGACAGATACTGCATCTAAAATGGCTGTAGTATCATTATAACTCTTTAAAGTAGCATCATGAAGAGACTTGGAAATTGCTTCTTCTATGAGGGCATCAGCACAGCTGCCAGTGGCAGTAACACGGTGAACAGCACGATTAACGGCCTGAGTAGCTTCTACTTTATTATCATGAGCAGCTGCAGCGATTGCCTCGGTTTTCTGAAAAGGAGCAGTAGCGGCTGCTACGTCTCTAACAGCTTGTGCAGCAGAAAGGTTTCGAACAGCTAAACTTCTGGCTACATTAAGCGCAATATTGGGCATAGTATTTACAACTGCTGCCTTAATGACATCAGGAGAGACATTGTCGGCAGCAATAATTCCTCGAATACATGTATTGGCCACCCTACGATAGTGATGGTTAATTAATGGCAATATTCAAACGCTTTTCACATTAATATCACCCGGAACAATCTCCTTCCTTATAATATCAGTTAGTGTGTCAACATGCCTCTCGGTAACCAGACCGAACAGATGTTTCACTAATGTGGCGGTATAATTTGAATCATCATTGATAATGTCTGGAACAGTGTGAATAGGATCGAACGGGACGAGATCACAATGCTGTCGATTTTGAATTTCTAACGTTCTAATTTCTGTGAACACAATTTGCCAATCGGCGGCTGGAAATACGAGTTTATTACCAACACCTAGTTGACCAGGCAAATCATGCAAATAGAAATCGTGAAGCAATAAAAAAAGAAAAGAAAGTGAGGAGACGGAAGATTAATACAACAAGGAGCAATCAATCTTGTGCTGCAAAAATGATATGATTATTGTTAGCTCTCAATAGAACAAGAAGCTTAATCATTCGATTTTAAGTCCGTTCGGCTAGCTCTAAACCGCATGAATGACTTGATCTAGTACGATTCCGTCATTTGCAATATTGCGAGTCCAAATTGAGACGATCAAGGCTTCTACGGTGTTCTTTTATTGTCACACTCCAGTTCAACAGACTTAACTGCATTAACTCGGTAAAAAACCCGTTCTCCATTTTCCTGCAAGCTAACTTGCTGTCGGTGTAATAACCAGTTTTTAATAGTTTCTGTGAAGCATTGAGGCGCTTGAACATCAGCAATCTCTACCACGAATATTGGCAAATCTACTTGGGAGCCTAACCTATTCTTACTAATTATGGAATTGCCTAGTTCTTGGCCGGATTTCTTCTGACTGGAACGACCTATATATCTCAATGGAAACATTCTGAAACGGGAATAAGGTATTCCATCCTCCAAACTAATCTTGAGTCAGTCATCAAGCAAATCTCCTATCATAGAAAAGATCTCGGAATTTACAACATTGTGGATGAGGCCTAGAGTAATTTTGAATAAAAAAGAATTGATCCTGGTGCCACTTTAATTGGAGCGCTTTTGGATGTTTTTGAAATGGCTCAGTATCTTCCAAAAGTTGAAACTCTTCATGATTCAGATTTTCCAGTAGAACATATCCTTCAATCACTTGGTAAATTCTATTATATATTTCGTAGGCAAATCCATTAAGGAATCTTGCTTCACCGGGATAATAAAATATGTTATCTACTCCAACTTCGTCTTTAATGAGTCTGATACGTTCCTGTAGAGAATCGTCTTGTTCTCTCTTCTCTTCGTTATCTTCCGAACGAAAACTGAATTCGTCTACTCTTCTCCTTTTATAATTACTGCGAGTCTTTCTCGGCATTATTGTAGATACTATAGTTGTTGCAAAGTGAAACGAAAGAGCAGAAAAAAGGACTTCCCCACAGTCTGCATATGGATACATATATTAAAGTAAGTGCGGCTTTGATCGTCAGGTACAAAGAGCTTGGTGGGATTAACACGGTTAGGTTTAAAAATCCAAAGATTGTTCTTCAGTTCCCATAATAAAGTAATGATATGATTTGATTTCTTTTGTCTAACAAGAGTACCTAATCTGCTATCTAATATTGTCTACAATCTACCAGGATCTACTTTTACTATCTACCTCATAATCTATGATCTATTTCTGAAGTAATATCTACTATTATCAACATAATACCTACTACCATCTATTACTACCTACTACCATCTATAACCTACTGCCATCTATTACCACCTATTGCCATCTATTACTACCTACTGCCATCTATTACTACCTACTACCATCTATTACTACCTACTACCATCTTCTATTTCTTTCATTATGCAATCTCTTTCTACCTGCCTATATCTTCAATCGCAAGGCTCAGTGCAGATCTATGCCTCTCCTGTTTCTGGCTGATCAGTACTTACCCTAACCTGTTTTCCAATATCAAGAAATTATCGCGAAGCATTCTTATTCACAGACTTTCCATCACATCTTACGGACTGTCTCTTTCAACTCATCTCATCGTCTCATTCTCTTTTCTTAGTGAGATAAGACTTGGAATCAGGTTTGGAGTACTTATACATTGTTTTGGTCCAAATTGTGAAATTCTGTTGTAAACTGTTGTAAGCATTGTCACTGTCCTGGTTGATGGAATTCATACAAATATATTTCTTTTCATTTTGTAGATCAACACCTCCTTCATAATCATCTATAATCACCTTGTAATATAGTCAGAATGTCTCTATTTTCTATGGGACTCAATACCCTCGAACTTAATGAGGAAAAAGTTCGACTGGCCGAACTTGAATTCGAATCTTTAGCAACAATGTTTAATAAGTAAGTAGTATCTACCTCCTTCCATACCTTTTTTTGTGGCTTATACTAACTGATAATTAAAGAATGTTAGATACTTGCAAAACGAAATGTATTCCTGCTAGATATGGAGAAGAAGATTTGACTAAAGGGGAATCAGCTTGTATAGATAGATGTGTTTCCAAATATTTCACGGCAAATTTGAAAGTAGGAGAATTCATGAGAAAATCGAACTCAGGCCCGGATTCTTTGACATATAAACATAGTGGCCTTGATGAATATACGAGATGAACATAGAAAGAAGGGGAGGAGTTTATTCTATTCGCATATATCATCTCTTTTGAATATTGTATATCTAACTTATTTGTCCTGGTACTAGATACCATTCTGTAAATATCAGTAATTATAATGACTTGACCATCATAAGCTAGTTTACCCGTTTACTCGCTACTGCAAGTTTCCGTGGTGGCTGTGTCTGTCCCCACTCGGAAGCCTTGGCGGTGCCCCCGCACTAACCACATGTTTTCTCTCTCCTCTCATCTATGCCATTGCGTCTAGGTCGAGGTAAATAACCAGAGAGTAAAGAAGACCCTACGTATGATGGTCCCAATATATCTGGCTTCAAGTTACTGGACGAGGATTCGCAAGCCAGCAATTCCACCAAGTGGGCCTTAAGTTAACGCGATCTAGAGCGGCCCCCAGCTGCCAGAAGCAGACGACGGCCAGAACAAATTCAAATGGGACCAGGTAGAGTCTCCTTATGGCTGTAGAGAGCAATCATTAAAAAATTCAAATTAGAAGCACTGTTCAATGTTATAAAAACACAATATAGAAACAAAAAAGCAGAAACAGATTATTATTAAACCTTTGGCATGAGGTACTGGTATATAGATATTATTATTATGATGATGATTATAATGCGGAGAGGGAATCAAAAAGAAAAAGTAGATATAATATATGATCTCTCTTCCTAGACTATTCTAGACCTACGCTTGAAAAAATCAACTACACGACGTGCAGCAGAGTGTTGATCTCTAGTAGGACCAGTGTCAACTTGAATAGAACCCTTGTAAGTATTAGACGGTGAAGATGATTTATGAGAATGTTTGGTGGATTGTCTGTTTTGACGTTGATTAAGAGATCCTTTACCTGGAGGTTCAAGAACTTTTCTATCCTCAGAATTAGTGGATGATTTAGATGATGGAGTCGATGGGATTTTCGACGACTTTGCCACCGGCGATTTTGAACTACCATATACAGATGTTGACGTAATAGGAGTTGTCTGAGGTTTGACATTAATAGCAGCAAATTCAGGAGATGGTGATGATATTTTTATATCAGATCTTGTAGAACTTTTTGAAGTTTTTGATGCAATATTACCACCACCACTACTACTAGTAGATGATACATTGGTAGTTGATTGACCAGAATAAAAACTCAATAAACTGAACCGTTTTCGATCTGGTTTAACATCTTCAGCAATAGGGGTTGTACTTGTAGGAATCATTGAATAACGTCTATTAGAAGCAGGATATGATGTTGATGGACCTGTTCCATCAGTCCCACCAGTATTAGTACTATTAACTTGACCAAGAAGTTTCGCAAATAATTTATCAGCACCATATGATATACTGGTAGCTCCACGTCGATGTGACCGGGATGGAAGTGAAGAAGTTCCAGAAAAATCTTTATTAGAAGTTGTAGACGGTCTTCTTGATGGAGTTAAGGTTGTAGTAGTTGTAGTAGTAGTTGTAGTAGTAGTTGCACTGTTGATGTTAGATGATGATGCTCTAGATACTGTTTGTTGAATTTGATTATTGGTTTGAGATTTTGAAGAAATAGTAGCATCAACCGTTGAATCAAAAACCACAGTAGCACTAGGTATAGAAGAAGAAGAGATGTTAATCGTTGTAGCATTACTTGTGGACGATGCTGTGGGTGCAGAAGGTGAAATAAAAATTTTAGAAAGATTATCAATTATTTCTCCAGGTAAAGTTGACGATGACGATAATAGTTCATCTCTATAAGCTTCTGGAGGACTGATTTCACCAGGCAATGCAGAACCTTGAGTTACTGCTACTCGAGGTTGAGAAGATATCGGTAGGTTATATAACATAGGAGCAGCTATAACAGTAGGTTGAGGTTGATATGAAGTAGGTCTTGGTTTTTTAGCTGCCGGTAGTAATCTATTAGCTGGACGAGAAACTGAAGGTCCACTACTAGTACCAATAACAATATTGGTTTCAGAAATTGGAGCAATACCATCGCTAGTACTAGAACCAGAATCGGGGCGAGCAGGAATATCCAATGATGCAATAACTTCATCCGATGAAGAAGAAGATGATGATAAAGGAGGAGAACTAGCACCAATACCCGATCTACCACCAGGATATTGAGATCTTGAAGTAGATGTAACTCCCTTTGTATAACCAACTTGTACTGAATGACGTCTAGAATGATTATATGCAGATGCAGTTGCTGTAGCAGTTGCACCAGGAACAGCCAAAGGAGCAACAGAAGAAGAAGTTCTGGAATGACTATGTATAAAACCACTATTAGTAATATTGCCCGTACTATTACTAGTTCCAGCAATTATAGCCGGTGGTAAAGCAGCAGGATGAGCTGGAAGTGGTAATAGTGGCGCAGCATGAATAGGAGAAGGTGGTAAAGTAAAAGAAGAAGATGATGAAGAAGAAGGGGCATTATTTGATTTGACTTGAACACTTTGAGATCTTACCAAATGAGAAGACCCTCCTCCACTAGTACCAACTAAAGCAGCAGGAGCAGGCATTGCAACCGATTGTTGAGATTGTTTTTGATTCTGTTTATAACTATAACTTTGATCCCATTCTAATGGTGTAACTGATAGGAAATGAGCATGAGGAGCTAACCAAGAATGACTTCTTACGGCATTTAATTCAATTCTTTTATTAGGATCAGAAACAAGGATCTTCCTTAATAAATCACGAGGCATAGGTTGAATATACTCAGGGAAAGTTAAACTTGTCGAGGTGATATATTTATATAACTGAGTAATATTATCACCATCAGGGTTAGCTGGATCATCATCAAATGGCAAATAACCAGCTAACATTGCATATAATATTACACCACAACTCCAAACATCGACTTTTTGTCCTACATATTTCTGATCAGATACAACTAATTCAGGAGCAGCATAACAAGGAGATCCACAACTAGTGCTCATTAAATCAACAGTGAAACCATCTGATCGAAAAGAATTTGCAAAACCAAAATCAGTAATTATAATATTCTTATGCTTATCTAATAATAAATTCTCAAGTTTCAAATCTCTATGAACAATACCTTTTGAATGTAAATAATGAACACCAGAAACCAATTGAGCAAAGAGCCTACAAGCTACTGAATCCTTCAAATACCGATGAGTTAAAATATGGTCGAATAATTCTCCACCAGAAGCATATTCAAGAACAATACCAATATATTTATCATTTTGAATTACTTGTTCTAATCTTACAATATTAGGATGAGTAAGAATCTTAAGAGCGTTAATTTCACGAAACACTTTAGTTTCTCTATTTGATCTTGGAGGAACAGTATCTTTTCGAATTAATTTTATAGCCACCTGTTCAGGTTGCTTTCCATCTTTTCTCCAACCTAATTTGACTTTACCGAATTCTCCTTGACCAAGAGTTGAGCCTAAGATATAATCACCAAATCGGATTTCTCTATGTACACGACGAGATAAAGTATTTGAAAGTTTTGCCGAGTTCGATAATCTCGACGATACTCTTGGTTCGTCAGCGGACATTATTAGGGGGGACGGCTCGAAAATCAAAACAATTCAAAACTAATCCAGAAACAAAAAGTTCGATCCAGTGTCTATTGTCGTCTGTCCAAGGAGGAACTAAAAATGTTAGATCAAACAATTCCAATCTGACGAAAACAAACCAAACCACTCGATCCAAACCAAACCAAACTAAACCAAACCAAACTAAACCAAACCAAACTAAACCAAACCAAACTAAACCAAACCAAACCAAACCAAACCACTCGATCCAACTCTACTTAACCCAAACAAACTCAATCCCGGACTTGCCTCTGGCAGCTTCGCTCCAGGTTCAAATCTTTACGGGTAAGTTTAATCCGAGCGAAGTTTAACGCGTAAATTCGATCTGTCGATAAGATCTAGCTACGTGCTATGGGCCAAGAAATGGACCAACTACAAAATGATGATATATATTTCTGACCGTTCTAACTCACCTCAATTACCAGAATCGCGCGTGACTTTTTATTTGGACCGGCCGTAAATAAACTATATCCCCCCAATTCTGTTATTTATTAACAAGAAGAAAATATCAATATCTTCTTTTTTGAGGGGGATAAAAAAGGGGGGTGTTTGGTGGTTTATCGTGAGGTTAAGAAGAGAAGCTCCCCAAAAAGGGGGGGAGTTTGTTAGTCTTGGTGGTGGTGGAAATGTGGATAGTTTAAGGGGTTTGGGTCCAAACTGAAAAATCCTACAGTTTTGGGACTATAGGCAAATATGATCGGTCACCTACCTGCGTTGATCAAACTCAATTCTGATGATTAGCAAATTGATGAGTCGTAACTAAACTGATTATCAGAATGAAATTTGAACTGTCTTTTGTTCTTTACTCTTGACTTCGGTTTCTT
The DNA here is from genome assembly GCA_030583505.1 of Sugiyamaella castrensis. Classification (NCBI taxonomy): domain Eukaryota; kingdom Fungi; phylum Ascomycota; class Dipodascomycetes; order Dipodascales; family Trichomonascaceae; genus Sugiyamaella; species Sugiyamaella castrensis. The sequence continues at coordinate 20,695 of JAJMIF010000076.1, forward strand.
TTTTTTCTGATGTTAGAAATTGATTCAAACCCTGATTTGACAGATTTTCCAAAGGTGGCTCTAACTACTGTTGGTTAGTATCAAACAAATAAGCGTTGAAATAAACTCGGTATTTTAGCAGTGGGTAGGTGGGCGAGGGGAGGGGGGAAGATTTCAGGGGGGCAGGTTAGCCGAACAGGGATGGGAATTAGGTCAGGAAAATATTCAGGGATACGGGCATGGGTCAGGAAAATATTCAGGGATACGGGCATGGGTCAGGAAAATATCCAGGGATGCAGGAATGGGTCAGGAAATATTAATGGACTAAGAACAGGCGGGGATAATGGCAAATAATATTTGATCAAGGATAAAGAAATATTTAGGAAAAGAATGAAATGATTGATATTGACTGGTGCTTAGAGATTGGTGATTGGTGATTTTTGGTTGCTTGGTTGTTTACAGCTCGGCCGCTGGAGGCCGACAAGTGTGTTTTTGTGTTGACTTGGATTCATGTAAATTAGTTGACAGAAAAACGGGTTAGGTTTTCAGGGCCTTGCTTTTTAAATTGGTGTGGCGCGGATCAGTGTATACTTTGGGTAAAATAAATTCACTAAATGAGGTAGCTTGTTTGTAAACAAACTCGCCCGTTTTATGTGTGCCTCCTAGCTTGCGCCTCCGGCGGCCGAGGCCCAGACCTTTGCCTCCGGTGGTAGAGAGGAAATACAGACACAACAAGAGGAGGTAGGTACGCTCAGTAAGAAAGAACACAGACACTAGGGAAAAGGAAGAAGATGAAGATAAAAGGTAGGAGGAAGGAAGAGGGGAGATATAAGATAGATATGAACAAGAACACTTTACGGTTCTTTTCTCTGTAGGTATATATGTATTCGGAGATCAATAGCAGATGAAGGGATTTATATGATTATGAGTTCTGATTTTCATCATTTTAAGACCGTATGAAGTTCAACAAGTTTTTATAATCAGATTCCGCCAGGCGAACATTACTATACTTACCTGTGATGCTGTCTTTCAAGAACTAGAAAGTCAATAATATATTCGAAACCAAAATTTTATTATCAGAATATTTACTGAATATTTGTATTTGATCTGGAATCTGAATCTGGAATCTGAATCAGAATCTTGTATCAGAATCTTGTATCAGAATCTTGTATTTGATCTGGAATCTGAATCAGAATATTAGAATCTTGTTTTGGAATCTTTGGCAAAATCCCTCCACAAAACTGTTCACGACAAAAAATTTCAGAATCAAAATTTCAGAGACCTAAAGAGAAGAAGAAAGAGAAGAAAAAAAAAAACAAAAATTATTAATTCTATCTATTATCGTTAAAGTTATGATTTTCTTAGATACCCGATACGCTGCATTGTATGGGAACCTGCACAACCCGTCTGAATTAACATTCTGCATATTCTGGCGAATAGCCTATTCTAGTCTATTCATTAGAGAGCAGCATATTATGGCCGAATACCTTCAACATTTAACTTAGGACTGAAACTCTACACTTCTAAGCCACAATGATTACCATTCACCATTAGTCACCCGCACTCACTACTCTCCACCATTCGCCATTCTCAACTTTAACCTGTAATAGCGGATCACAATTTAAAATAATTCGCCTAATAGAGAATATGCCTTATAGAGGATACATGTAAACAGATAGTGTCAGATACAACAGTTACGTAATATTCTAATACTATAGAAGTTCCTCATATAGAGAAATATTATTCTCCACATTTTATTATCGGGGAAAAAGGGGGGATCTCGTTAAGAACGAAAGAAATGATCCATGCATGCATGATTGACACAACAAACAAACATTGCAAAAGGGCAGTCCGAAGTTGCTCCTACTATAGCTACGTAGTTAATTTTAATTAAGTTGACTCACAAGACGATCTTAACTTCGAGCGAAGCGAGCAACGGGGTCTGGGGCAGCGCCCCAGCAGCCGGAGGCGCGTAACTGTTCGTGCTAGTGTTTTGCTGTGCGCAGAACGATAAAACTAGTATTGTACTAATACTAAATAGAAAGTCTAGAATCGTTCAAATTTTTTGGTGCTTGCTAACCAAAATATACATCTATCGAATTTTTTTTTTATTTTTTTTTTATTTTTTTTTTGCTTCTGAGTAAATCTTGCAAAAAAGCATTAAAGTTTATCGCGGTTACGGTTCCTGTAATTATCCAGAAGCGGTTTGTTGTCCGTTTTGATGCTCTGTACTAAATATGCACATGCACGAACACTGTTTGTGCCCCACTAAATAAAGCCTAGATTTAGATTCTCACAGCCTTTTTCAGGGGTAAGGGCCATAAAGGGCCCCACCCACAGAAGCGACCTTTTCAAACATGGAAAGGGGTACAAATAAAGTAGACTTTTATTTGTCTCATCTAGTAACCTCTTTCCTCTGGTCGTAGAATCCCGTTCTGTTAGCCCTCTATGATCAGGGAGGGTCTACAGCAGAGCCCCAGATCCTCTAGCAATGTTCGAAAAGGGAAAAGGACCACTGAGCAAAGCAAGCAATGGGATGTGGGCAACACCTCAGCCGTCGGGTCCGGACAGACAGGAGCTGGGGGAGGAAAGGCAATATAGAAAAAATTTAGCGAAGCCCAAATTGATTAGTCGATTTGTATCAGCATGGAAGGTAAATGGGTCAACAACGTCAAAGGTTAAATTTCTTTTGTGTTTTTTTAGGTTTTGGTTTCTCTGCTATGTCGGTATCTATCCAGCCGCGTTGGTAGAGGCTTATTTCTATTAAAGTTATTACTAGACTGGAATTTTCCAGTTAGATAATTATCTCCTGACCGTATATTGTACGTAACATACTTGAGTTCCTTCGTTCATTCATATGCATTCCATGGCTAATTACATGATGGTTTTCAATGAGATTTCTTGAATTCAGATTTGGCATTTAATTCTATCGTTGGCTATGGATTTGTGTATCCTGCCAAGCCAGCCTAGATCACTTGTGGTGTACATGAGGTTACCGCAAGTTTAGACAGGTCACAATGGACCTTCGCTTAGTTTTAGAAATAATATTTTATTTATCTAAGTATATACTGAAAATATTATTTATTTTATGACTGATACGCCAACCAGGCATCCAGCTGATACAAACAAACTTGTTTTATGATTCAGTTGTTTCACTCTAACATTGACACTAAGTTAATTTCACTACTGCTATCTATCGTAACTGTTAACCGAACTCTAAGATTATTACCAACTATCTGATCTTATTACACATCTTATAAATTTTCTCCCGGATAAAAAAAATAAAAGTGTGCCAACATTTTACATTCTGAAGACATTAAGTTAATATTTCTGGTCCGGCAAAATTCGCCGGATAGTTAGTAGATGTAAAGCTATGTGCAACCCTCCAGAACTAGTATTATTAAACTTTTAGTTATTAACTTTAACATTAAGGTTATTCGACGTTATAGACTGTTAGATACAGCAAAACTACTATAGTGTTCCTGGTATTTTAAAGTTAGACTGAAGTTACCTAATGTAATTATGCAGCTAAACCGATTGTGGTCCATCCTCTGCAATTATTTTCCACCGTCAGCGTCTTTCTCGTATCTTCAAATAATTCAAAAATAGTAGTGCTCTTCACCTTTAATCTAGTTCATATGATACAAAATAATTTCCTGCCAACCACGTGTCGCCTCTCTTCTAGATCTAATTATTGCTCATCCTTGTTCCAACCTCATCTCCCTCCTCGCCGTCCCCCTGGACACGTACCTACCATGAAGCTAGTGGCTGCTAGTCCGGCCCGCCGCATCATCAGTTTCATGTTCACCCTTACCCCTTTACCCCTGAGTGCATGAATCGAACCGCCTTTCTCTACTACAGTGACTGGCCAATCTACTTCCGGTGTCTAATTAAGGCGTAGCCCCAGGCCGAAATTATCGTGATGCTTGGTATCAGAACATTTGCCACCTAAGGGTAAGTACGAGGTCTTTCCTATTCTACAATAATTACTACCACATCTTCTTTCGAATCGAATCGAAAATAAAAGAATTTAAACCCACCTTTCGTTACAAATGTAGGATTAATTTTAGCCGTCCGATCAATAATATATTCAAAACAACTAATTGCTGAAGGGTTCAGACTAGAGTCTACTTTGCCTTAACGATAACAACATGATATTGAACCATCAGAACCCAATTCAGGAGTAAGATTCGAGAAAGTCATGAACTTTTGTAATGTAAGCTAGCGAGAACTTTGCTTGCAGTTGTATCTGTTTGCTGGAAATGCGACTGAGTGAGAGCGTCGTAACGTTGTTATATCGTCCACCGCATGAACATGTACGACACAATTCAGCACCTGAATCCAATACTCGAACAAACTAGCAAGCGAGAGCAAACAGACGGGCAATACATGATATATACTCCGGCCCCCTCAAGCGAACCGAGAGAAGTTGGTTATATTCTCCTGTAGAAGAAGTGACTTTTGGAAAACTCGGGCCTGCTATAGACAACAGCGGAGGTAAGAGGCTTATAGCCGAATTGTGATTGACATACGGAGATAAATGGAGTTGGGAGGATCGCCCCTGCACGGTTAGCTCATCGGGTTAGCCGGAGATAACCTAATTACATCGTTGGGTGAATACAATTCGGTTCTCGTTTGTCCTCGTGGAATTCTCTGTGTCAACATAACTTTGATTTTAATTTTTTATTAATGCCTTAACAAAGTTATTTTGTACTGTAACTGTTAACTTTTAGAGGTTATGATAGAAAATCAGTCAATCAGAATGGGGCATATATATATCACACTCCATATATTATACTAGAGGTATATAAAAATCCAATTAATTCTTCTCTCACAATCATCTGGAACAGACATTAAAAACTTATTAGCTATAGTTCCTTGTTACTCGAATATAATGGACTGAAATCCCTCCTATCTTAACGACTCATCAAATGGCCGGCCTACCGGACTTAAGGCAACCGCTAGTCATTCAAAGCCGCAGTTCCAATTCATCGAAGTGCTATAAAGATTTAATTATTTTTGTTTACGTAATCATATACTGTATATGGAATAATATACAGTGAAGGAAAAAAAAAAAAAAAAAAAAAAAGTGCTTATTCCCGGATTCGCCGCAAGGACCGCATTTCACTAGGTTATCTCCGGCTTCCATAATGTCAGTTATATCCGCGTACATAATCTAAAGTCATTTCATCGTCTTTGATTCAATCAAGTCGGAGATCTAAAAGCGGGAGAGCGGGAGAGCGGGAGAGAGGAGAAAATAAAGAATATTTATTTATTTTGTTCGACCGAAGAGAAAAGGATTTGTTTATTTTTGTTTTTATATATATCTTTCATAATACAAAATCCGCATGAATCGTACTCATTTATTAGTACTACTTCTGGTTTTATAGAACGGATCAATAGTTTCTTCAAAGTCAGTCAATCCACTGGTAAATTTCCGAGCCCTTGTAGGTCTACGCAATAAATTGAGATATGATTCCAACAATAGGCACAACCGTCGATGTAGATATACCTTCATCATCATCGCCGTCATTACCACAGTCGTCATCATCACCATTCACATCTTCAGATACAGCTCCAAATAAAATATCCGATGTCTCTTCAGGAACATCAGCTTCCAATCCTTCGTATACTTTAGCACCAATATATGTTACAGTTGATTCACCGGCGGCACCTAGTTCAGAAGCTGCATCTACTGTTCTGGCAGCTATATCTGCTGTATCAGCTACTCCGACACCACCGACAACCTCCGATACTGTTATCCGGAGAAGAAAACGGGCTTCTCTGTCTTGTCAGGTGTGTCGTTCTCGGAAACAGAAATGCAATCGAGAACAACCTTGTCGTACTTGTCGTACGCTCAAACTAGAAAGCCATTGCATTTATCAACCAAACCCATATTTTAGACAAACTGGAACCCATGGCAACAATAATAGAAGAGCTAGTGAACCCATAAGTGCATTCCCTCGAAGTGCAACTGGCTTGATTGGAAGCACAGTGATTACCACCAGTAGTACCAGTGGTAGAGCTGGAGGTCAAAAGGATGGTAGAATAAAGATGTGGAATCCTAATACTCAAAGGTTTAATCAGGTTAATCAGGCCGCCAATATCAGTCTTAGAGGAAACAGTGATGGTACCGACGACGACAACAGCAATTTTAAGGATGACGATGATGGTCGTGGTGTAGGATATAATGTTCAATTTCTTGCACCGCAGATTAATAAAAACTCTATAAATGTAACAGAGCAAAATTCGAATCTGCAACAAAAACGAACCTATCCTTCATCTGACCATGAATCGATGCGGATTTCACCAAGTCTATCAACAACACCTACAATTAAAGAAAATGATCAGCCTATTTACTTCAAGCCATCTCTTCGATTTAAATTTGATAGAATCAACTATTTTGGTCCATCAACCGCTGTTCTACCTACTAATGGAGGTGGGCCCGAGGACTCAGCTCCAGAAGCTTATAGTATCTTTAACTTTCATGCTGTTGATAATAAAAAAGGGCTGGATGATCTTCGAACATCATTTTCGGGCTCCAATTTTAATTCGACTTGTACCGGATCTGGAGTTAGTGGTGGTTATGGGATCCCCATCACACCGGAGCTACTGATGAAAGAGACTCAGATAAACTCGCTCGTGGATTCTTTAATAGGGAAAAGATTATCGTTATCACCATCATTAATATCACTCTCTTCTTGGGATAAAGTTCTCGATTATATTCCTCCGAGAGATATCTGTGATTTTTTAATCGAAAGATTTCTATCATCTGTTAACACTGTTTATTTTTCAACTACTGCTTCTGTTCTTCGTGAGGATATGAATTATGTATGGGTTCTTTATAAACATCGGCCACTAGGGCAAAAAGTTGAAAAGAACGAAATCCATAAAATTTGCTCAATTCTCTTATGTTTGAGATTAGCGCGATTATCTCTTTCTAAAAATTGGCTATGTAGTTCTGTTACTGGTAATTCAGATCATGATAATCAAGTTTACTTAGGTCCAAAACTGGCTCTATTTGCTCTAGCTGCTATAGAAATAACTGACATTCAATCAGAAGGAAATTTAACATTTATTCAAATGATTGTTTATTCTGCAGCTAATATGATTATTACTGCCAGTGATACTGGTGACACTTTAGTTAATCCAATTAATATTGTCTCTAAATTGGTTGAAGCATCTATGGCGATCGGACTTCATAAAGATCCAGATAATTTTCCGGGGATAGTACCAGTTAGATTCATTCATTTATGGAGGGTATTATGGCGTCAGACAGTGATAGCTGATACAAGAAGAGCATTGGAATTAGGACTTCCTCCATTAATTAATTTGAAATATGCTGATACAAAGTTAAGTGACGAAACTGATAGAAATGGAGAAAGCCCACCTCATGAGAATGGGAAAGGTCATGTGAATTATATTATTGAAAATGCGACATCACCAGCAACAGCTACTGATGATTATGATTTCCTTGGTAACAGCTCTCTTTCAATGAACCTCGAGTATAGTTTGTTATGCCGAAAGCTACTTGATGAAATCCTTGTTAATCCCTCATCAGTACAACAATCCAAGACATCGAATTTAAGTTCTCTTCTGAAGTCGTCCGAAAATAATTACAAATCATCATATCTTGAAGTACTTTCTCGGTTTTTAAAAAATGATAATGAATCGCCACCAACAATCTCCGAGGAACATAGCTATGCAATTTATACTCTTTCTTATTTGAAATATCTAAGAATCCGTTTGGCTTTACTAAGAGTTCAACATTCATCACCAGTGGAAATAATCAGTTGTGCACTTCAGGCATTAGCTATTCAAACAAATGTTATTGATAATTCTGAGAAACTGACTAGTTTCGGTTATTTTCTTCTAGTAGAAACATTTCGACTGAATCGATCTGCTTGGATGAAATTGATGATGATTGTTACCACTGGATTAGTACGACCACGACCACGACCATCTTCAATGGATGGTACTTTGCAAATACTGGAAGTAATTATATCATTGTTCAAGAAAACCCGAGGGTTGGTTAACACTTCGTATTGTGCTTGGAAGGAAAATATTAGTATGCTGTTGGCATTAAAGAATGTTCGATCATTATCTCAGATTGTAGGTCGATCTGATCTTGATCAAATCTGGCATCAACTTAATGGATTCTTGGATTTACCAGTACCTAGTTCTCCAGAATGGTTAGATTATTTTACGCTCGAATCCAATACAGTAGAGGAACGAGATTAGTACCTAATTCTTTATTTGTTTATTTGTAATGTTATTGATCAAGATTAGTACCTAATTCTTTATTTATTTGTTTGTAATGTTATTGATCAAGATTAGTACTTAATTATTTATTTTTTTTATTTGTAATGTTACTGATCAAAGCTGGACGCTTCTTCTTGTAATGGACTGGGATCTATATTAGGTGACTTACCCAGACAAACTATGGAGCGGTGTTCAGCCAGTGTGTCCAGCCAGAGCGGTATCCGGTCAGAGCGGTACCCAGCCAGAGCGATATCCAGCCAGCGTGTCCAGCCAGTGTGTCCAGCCAGTGTGTCCAGCCAGTGTGTCCAGCCAGTGTGTCCAGCCAGTGTGTCCAGCCAGTGTGTCCAGCCAGTGTGTCCAGCCAGTGTGTCCAGCCAGTGTGTCCAGCCAGTGTGTCCAGCCAGTGTGTCCAGCCAGTGTGTCCAGCCAGTGTGTCCAGCCAAGAACTGTGTGTCCAGCCAGTGTGTCCAGCCAAGAACAGTATGTCCAGCCAGAGTGGTGTCGAGCTAGAACTGTGTCCAGCCAGAGTATCCAGCTAGAGCGGTGTCCAGCCAGTGCGTCCAGCCAGTGTGTCCAGCCGGAACTGTGTCCAGCCGGAACTGTGTCCAGCCGGAACTGTGTCCAGCCGGAACTGTGTCCAGCCAGAACTGTGTCCAGCAAGAACTGTGTCCAGCCTAGATGGCGGAGTCCAGAGCTGTGTGCCAGAATGGTCACCTTAACAGGCTAATAACGGGAAGGCAAAGAACATCGCTTCGTTTCGGTCGACAATACATTAGGTCACATTAACGTATGATACTAAATACAACTCAAAGAGACTAAGACTAACTAGAACAATTGAGTATCGAGAGGAGTATAACAAATTGAATATAAAAGATTAGTTACTTGTTAGTTCCAAAAAAGAAGGAAGAATAAACAATAGACCACACTCGAACTTCTTTGTTAGAGGAGAAAAACGGTGTGTTTCGAAGTTCGAGTTGACCGAATCAATGACCATTACCGCGATTGCTTTAACAAGCAAATATTTAACTATGGCAAAGAGACTTCTATTGAAAGCGATTTTGTTTTTCAAAGCGATTAAGATGTTTTTTTTTTTTTTTTTTTTTTCTTCACTGTATATTATTCCATATATATGATTACGTAAACAAAAATAATTAATCTTTATATGTCCCAACGACCAATCGTAGGCACTTTATGCACCCCATTGAATCGACAATCAGATAACTAATACCAGGCAACAAAACAGGAGAAAAACCCCGAAGGATAAAAACTCCCAAAACAATAAAACGAAGACCCAGCGGATCCCCAGCCACATGTCCTAGCCCCGAACTAGGCTAAACTGAATGTTAGGGAACATCGCGAAGCCTACGATGGAATTTAAGATAATGCTCATGAATGTACGCGGCTTACGAGGCTTACGAGGCACATGCGGCTTACGAAGCACATGCGGCTTACCGATGAATTTCGACGCGTTAACGACGCGACTGTGAACATTCAATTCATCCATCCTACGTATCATCTCCAATAATACCATATCTGACCTGGCCTTTTGTTTCATTGCCTTTTGTTTCATTTTCTAGGGTTACGTTCAGTTTCTGGCATTGCTTCTGTATCACTTACCATGTCTCTTTGGGTTCATAAGTACATGCCAAAGAGCTTGGATACTCTGGATTATCATCATGATCTATCCAAAAACTTAAAATCACTGGCTGCTGGTGGTGAATTCCCTCACATATTAATGTATGGACCATCAGGGGCAGGAAAAAAAACCCGTGTAATGGCTGTTCTTAAAGAATTATATGGTCCCGGTGTGTCCAAGATCAAAATTGATGCTCGAGTTTTCCAGACTGGATCTCGTAAAGTGGAATTCAATATTGTTTCTTCAGTACACCATATTGAAATCACTCCAAGTGATATGGGGAATAATGATCGAGTTGTAATACAAGATCTTTTAAAGGAGATTGCCCAGACTCAACAGGTTGATTTGTCAGCTAAACAGAAATTTAAAGTGGTTGTCATTAATGAGGCCGATTCGTTAACCCGTGATGCCCAGTCGGCATTAAGACGTACAATGGAGAAATATTCTCCTAATCTAAGATTAATTTTATTGGCAACATCTACTTCTAATATTATTAGTCCTATACGGTCTCGTACTTTACTTGTTCGAGTGGCGGCTCCAACTGTGGAGGAGATTTCTTCAGTTTTGGCAAAAGTTGCAAAAAAGGAAAAGATTGAATTACCAAAATCCAATGAGGAAATTCAAAAGATTTGGTCGAACATTGCCAATCAATCATCACGGAATTTACGTAAAGCTTTATTAATATTAGAGGCCATGTATGCACAAAATGACAAAATCACTGCAAATACACCTATTCCACCTGCTGATTGGGAAACGGTTATTGCCAAAATAGCTGATGATGCAATTCAAAAACGTACAGTGGCTCAATTATTACAGATTCGTGGTACACTTTATGAATTGCTTTCTCATTGTATTCCTGCTCCTGTAATTATTAAGACTTTAACTTTCAGTCTGTTGAAGAAAGTATCACCAACTGTTGGTGCTGATATTGTGGAAGTAGCGGCTTTTTATGATCATCGTCTTCGTCAAGGTAGCAAAGCCATTTATCATTTGGAGGCGTATGTTGCAAAGGTGATGAGATTATTGGAGGAATTTGATATGTTATGATGTAGCTAGATGATATTTTAATATGACTGATAATACCATAGTGAAGTGAGCAACGGAGCTAGTCTGCCTCGGGAGGCTGTGACATGGCCCCAGACTCCTAGTTGTCGTTGCGATTGAGAAACCCCTGTATCTCATGTCGGGGCAATATGCGAGTTAAAAGATAGCTACAGATCAACAGCCGCCGCCGGAGGCAAACGACGGCATCGGAAAACAGACCAATATTTTCAAATTCCATTTCATTATATACAAGGAAAATTATATTTTCATGTTACCTTCTCAAATACTTTCTCAACTCGGGATCTTGAGACTTGAGAATATTAGCATATTGCTTTGTAGGGTTCTTTTTAGCCTGTTCAAAGTAATTTACAGGTCCCTCTAGTGATATATCTACCGATTTAAAACCAGCCTTTGGTGCAGTATCTAAAGTAACAAACTCATAATTTCCCGGTAATTTATCGGAAGCAATTCTAAATGCATCTCTAGCAACACTTTCATGTACATTATCACCAGCAATTTCAAAAAGAATCTTCCCCGTAGGTACTCTACATGCCCAGAATTCAAACCCTCCTTTTCCTTTTCCCATACGAGTTTCATTACCTTTGACACATACTGGGATATTGGTAGTCAATCTTCGAAATAATTTACCCTTTAAAGGACGTAAAGCTCTCATAACCGCAGTATCAGCTTCTTTTAATTGAACAGCTTTTAATCTAACACCTTCACTTTTCAATCTCATTCCGAATTTTCCAAATTGAAGAGTAGAACCTTTTATACTACCACCGGTTCTAACTGGGACTCTTCCTTTGTGAGCTTTTCTTTTGATTCTTACTCGAGGTTCTGAAGTTAGTATGGAGTAGGTCGTTTCAAAACCACAATCACAATTACTCACCATATTGATGCTTCAATCTGATTTGTTGAAAGATAAAAGATTGCTGAAAGCTTTGAACCGTTGGACGGAATAGACTTGTAGTAGAAGAGATACCACCTGTACCTCGGAAGGCGGAAAGAACACCACTGAACATATTTCCCTTCTTCCTAAAAAAAACGATTTCCTTCAAATTGATTCAATGAAGAACAGAGGGAGTGGTCAAGTAGTGATAGTGAAGAAGTGGTGAAAAAGTGGTCAGGTAAGAAGTGGTTGCTAATCTAAACCTCTGATATAAGAATATATCTTATGAAAAATATTTATGTAGGTGGTATAACTGCTTAAAAGACTTCATGAAATTATATAAAAGTCAGGATTGATCTTCTCTTCCTTATTCGACTTCTTTTTATGGCATAGATTAGTTCAATTATTTAACTTCTTTTTATGGCATAGATTAGTTCAATTATATCTCTCTTAGCAAATTATTACAATCACTAGAGGAAGTTTCCCCTATCGTGAAATTTACGACAATAAAATACTGGCATTGATCAGACCAATAAAAGCGAAGTAAACTATAACAATCTGGTATTGATTATCTTTCGGACCGCGAAAAAGACTCAATCATTGAATCAGGAGAAAGAATCTTGAAAAGATCCTGTTAGGTCGAGCAGTACCAAACCTCAGATTTGACATAGAGTATATCTTTAACGTAGAGTATATAATATATTATATATATATATATATATACTGTGTACAGTGCATTAGATAAAAATGATACAAATATACCTTGACTGTAGAAAGTTTTATGACAAAGGCTATACGATAGCTATTATCGTTTCGACTTTCGTCCTCGTCAGTAGCCCGATTCTAAGTGATCAAATTTCAAATTCCACCACGTGATCGAGGTTAGGGACTTTGGACGGAATCACGATACTGAAATGTCAGAAATTTATTAGAATATTTATTTATATCTTTAAGCTCCGACTAGTGGTGATTGGTGATTGGTTCTATGGTCAGATACTCTTCTATACCAATGTCGACGAGGCTCCTATTAAAAAGTTTTGGACAATGTCGTACTCAACAGTTGACATTGTTGACTATTGCACTGTCTAAGAGAAACCCATCCTTTAGTACTTCCTCTAGAAAAGTTAAAGTTCTTGATAAAGAATATGAAACAGATGATTGGACAAATCTTCCTGAATCAATAGCTGAATTAACTACTAAAAGTTTACATTTAAAACCAGATCACCCAATTGGTATTTTGAGATCACTTATAGAATCTAGAATAAAAGATCTTGGATTTACTCCTTATAATACATTTCAGCCAGTAGTTAGTACTTATCAAAATTTTGATGCTTTGGGATTCCCTGATGATCATCCAGGAAGAAGTAAAACTGATACTTATTATATCAATAAAACTACTTTACTTCGAACTCATACTTCAGCACATGAACCAGAATGTTTTCAAACATGTGAAACCCCTGGTTATTTAATCTCTGCAGATGTTTATCGTAGAGATACTATTGATAGAACTCATTATCCTGCTTTTCATCAAATGGAAGGGGCTAGAGTATGGTCTCGATCAGATTATGGAAATGATAATAATAAATTAATTCAAGCTATCAAAGACGATTTGGACAGTATACCTGATTCAGGGATTATTGTATCTGATCCAAACCCACCTTTTCATGATGGTAATCCTCGTCAAACTTCAATGAGTGAAATCGAAACAGAATTAATAGGAAAACATTTAAAGAAAACTATAGAATTATTAATGGGTCATGTATTCCATAAAGCTAAAGAAGCAGCTATTAAAGCAGGATCTACTGACCCAGATTTATTTAATCCTATTAAAGCTCGATGGATTGAAGCTTATTTTCCTTGGACTTCTCCATCATGGGAAATTGAAATTTGGTGGAAAGGTGAATGGCTTGAAATGTGTGGTTGTGGAGTTGTTAAACATGAAGTTTTAGCCAATGCTGGAGTAGGCGATAAACTTGGTTGGGCTTTTGGAATTGGTTTAGAAAGAACTGCTATGATTCTATTTGGTATTCCTGATATTCGATTATTTTGGTCTGAAGATGATAGATTTTTATCACAGTTTAAGCCTGGGGTTGTTTCTACCTTCAAACCTTATTCTAAGTATCCACTAACTAGTAGAGATATAGCATTTTGGTGTACTGAAAAAGATCAGGAGATTCATATTAATGATTTAATGGAAGTGGTTAGATCTATTGGTGGCGATTTAGTTGAGAACGTTAGTCTTATTGATGAATTCATACATCCCAAGACTTCACGTAAGAGTCAATGTTATAGAATTAGATATCAATCTATGGATCGATCTTTAACCAATAGTGAAATCAATGCTCTTCAAGATAAGGTAGTTTCCAGTTTATCTGAGAGATTTCCTATTGAGATTCGTAATTGATACTATTTAAATTATTTACAAGCGTGTAATATTCTGTATATACAAATTAACAAGACATATCTACAAGGATAATCAATAACACTATTTTAATCATCACTCTTAACAACACCGACTTTTGGAGCTCTCAAAACTCGATCATTTAAAGAAAATCCAGTCTGTTGAACATCAAATACTGTTCCTGGCTCTTTGTCAGGTACTGGGACTATAAAAGTAGCTTCATGAACATTAGGATCAAACTTCTCACCTAATGGATTCAATTTAACTAATCCATGACGAGCAAGTGTTTTCTCAAACACTTCTTGAGTGATTTTGATTCCTTCATATAAATCGGCCAATTCCTTATGATTTTCTCGATCAATACGTTTTTCCTCTGGAACAACTGATAATGCCCGATCAAAGTTATCTACTGAATCCAAAAGATCTTTGGCAAATTTCTGTATAGCAAACTCTCTAGCATTTTGGACTTCTCGTTTAGTAGTTTCTTGTAAATTTCTGAACTCCAGAACTGATCTAGAATAACGTTCTTTAAAAGTAGCAGTTTCTTTATCTTTAGCTTCAAATTTAGCTTGAATTTCTTGAATTTGTTTTCGAAGGTCCTCAATAGCATCATTTGTAGATTCTGAAGAAGAATCAGTAGTATTACTAGTTTCATTTTCTTCACCTTCTTTCTTAGCAGCATTTTCAGAGTAGTTACGAAACATAGTTGATGATCGAATCATTGGACGAGAAATCGCAACTGGTCTAATAGAGGCTGACGCTACTATTCTTGACGTCAAAGCTGCCCGTGAAATATTACTTGTCCTTAATAATGATTTCATTATGATGTTGGAAATAATGAAAATTTTTTAAAATCCACAATTATTCAAATGAATACAATACAAATGATTATAAACAAGATAAAGAATAGAATGGAAGGTGGGGTTACTACCATCAGAGAATTTGAAAATTCATGATCATCGTGAATGCATGGGTTAGGAGTTTACCACGTGACCAAGTGAGCCTCTTAATATTAATTTAATTGAGCCGCTTCGTTAAAAAAAAAGTCCACTCGAGAACTCCCTCGAAAGAAGTGAAAGCTAGGGCCTGGGGCCAGACCCGGCCTCAGGAGGCAGATTGAGAGGTAGTCAAAATATGTACTAAATGTACACTGTATCAGATATTTTAATAACGTTAACCGGACTTTTATAACCCCTCCACGTTACCTCGTCCTCTATTGCATGTATGTTAAGAAATGTATAGCCCCTTCTATGTATTAACCTAAATAATGTTTTACCCTTGACCTTATCTAATGCGAGATCGGATCACGAGAACTATAGAACTTGCCAGAAACTTATTAAATGAAAATTAATTTCTCAAGAAACATCCACAAGATCGAAACACGGTTACGAGATTTTCTTACTGCCTAACTTAACCTCAACCCTATCAGAATATAACTTTCTCAGTGTCAGATTCTTGTCCAGATCTAGGTATAACATTTCCTAACAATCCGAGTCTAAGTATCTCATAGTATCAGTGCTGTTAGTGCAGTAGTACACCATTGTATTGAGATTAGGGTAAATATCAAAATATTCTGTTCAAATGGGGAAGTTCGAGGAAACCGATCTTGATGTGTCACTTAGCATTATCTCATATGGAGAAATGACTAGTATAGATAACTCAGATAGATCTATATTGATCCTATATGGAAGCGAAACAGGAAATGCCCAAGATTGTGCAGAAACTCTCGCCAAAAAATGTCAACGACTACGTTTAGAACCTAGAGTATCATCTATGGATGATTACCAACCAGCATCTTCAATATCATCAGAATCAGTAGTTATCATAATATGTTCTACTACTGGTCAGGGGGATTTACCAAGAAATGCACAAAAGTTTTGGAAATTTCTCCTTAGACGGAAATTACCCAGTACATTTTTATCAAATGTTAAATTCACTAGTTTTGGTCTTGGTGATTCATCATATCCTAGATTCAACTGGGCTGTTAGAAAAATTCATAAACGATTATTACAATTAGGTGCACAAGAATTTATAGGTCGAGGAGAAGGAGACGAAATGAGTAGTGATGGAATAGATACTCAATTTGAAGCATGGCAGGGATTGGTTAGCGAAAAGCTAGTTAGTGATTCCGATCCACAACAACACCGGCAATCCTTATTCACATTACCAAAAGGAATGAAAATTCTAAGTGATGATGAGCTTTTAGAACCAAGATATAAGCTGAATATTGAATTTGGAAAGTTAAAAAGATTAACTAGTAGTAGTATAATTGCATTATCTCGTCCAGATACTTTAATTGGAACTGTTAAATCGAATGAACGAATAACAGCCAAAGATCATTTTCAAGATGTTAGACATTTTGTTTTCGAAACTGAAGGCTCACCACAGAACAGTCTGCATTATCTTCCAGGTGATACAGTCGGCTTATATCCTCGAAATGATCCCACTGATGTCGAAGCTTTAATAAATCATCAGGAATGGTCGGATATAGCAGACTTTCCTGTGAATGTCAACGATGAATTTGAAAAAGCTGTGGTTGGAGGTTTAGTAAAACCATTAACTCTGAGATCATTAATTACTCATCATTTGGATATTTCGTCAATCCCCCGACGAAGCTTTTTTTCTTTAGCTTGGCATTTTTCTCAGAATAATGAAAGAGAAAAGGAACGATTGAAAGAATTTTCTACTTTAGAAGGACTTCAAGATTTATATGATTATGCGAATAGATCTAGGCGGTCAATATTAGAAACAATTACAGAATTTGATTCGCTTAAAATCCCTGTTAATTATATTTTAGAATTGATTCCAATATTACGTCCTCGGTTGTTTTCAATTGCTTCGCCAGCTAATGATAGTAATAATGGTAATGGGATTGTTTCATTCAGTTTAGCAATCGCAGTTGTAAAATATAAGACTATTATTAAGCGTATTCGTCGAGGTGTATGTACGAAATGGGTTGAAGGATTATCACCTGGGGATAAAATTCCTTTTAGTTTATTTAAATCATCGTTCAAATCTGAGGAAGTTCATGATATCGATACGCCAATAATCATGATTGCACCTGGTACTGGTGTGGCACCTATGAGAAGTTTGATTCTTACTAGAGCTGCCAAAATTAAAAGTGATCCAACAAGACTGACTAATGGTAGCGGTATGACGCTTTTTTTTGGCTGTAGATTTCATGATAAAGATTATATTTTCCGTGACGATTGGGAAAAGATAGAACGCTCATCATCCTCATCACTAGAAGTGATACCAGCATTTTCTCGTGAGCAGAACGGTGGTTATGTCCAAGATAAACTCTATGCTTCCAAAGAAAAGGTTAGCGATTTGATAGTGAATCATAATGCTTCTATTTATATTTGTGGTTCAGCTGGGAAAATGCCTAGACAAGTTAGGATTACTATATCTACTATTTTGGAAGAATCACAAAACTGGGATCCAGCAACGGCAGAATCCTATGTTCAGAATATGGAGAAGACAGGTAGATATCTTCAGGAGACTTGGTGAGCCAGTGACCCTAAGGGTGCCGCCGTATCCTAACTTGGGCTGCGAACAGATGTGAGACCAAGACAGATAAACGGAAGTTGAATAAGTATAATGCATAATAGAATATATTTTCTGCCATCGACAGAAGGGTCATAATAATAATAATAATAATAATAATAATAATAATAATAATAATAATAATAATAATAATAAAAGAAAGAAAACTATCTAACTCCAACATTCTCTTACAAATTTATCCATTTTAACATTCTTAGACCTCTGTCCAATCATCCAAGGATGATTCAACATTTGTCGAGGACTAGCACGCTTTTTGGGATCTTTCTCTAAACAACAACTAAGAAAATGCCGGAATGTATCAGACCATTTAATACCTTCTTCAGGTTCATCTTGTAATTCAGGTGCAGGCATATTTACTATAAATGTAAGAAGTTCAATAGGCATTAATGGATCATGACCTTCAGGAAGAAATGGGAATCGATGTTGTGCTACTTCCATTAATGTTAACCCAAGAGACCAAACATCTGAAGTTACAGTATATGATTGACCTTGAATTCTTTCCGGGGCCATATAATAAGAAGTACCAGTAAACGTTGTCGCTAGTGAATTAACCACTTCACCAGATACACCAAAATCACATAATTTAACTTGACCTTGACTATCAAGTAAAATATTCTGAGGTTTAATATCTCGGTGAATAATTCTACGTTCATGCAAATAAGAAAGACCACTTAATACACCTTCGGCTATTTTACCCAAGACTTTTTCTCCTATTCTACCTCCACGAGCTTTAACTCGTTTATATATAGCTTCAAGACTACCACCACCACAATATTCCATAGCAATAAAAATTGATGCGAATTCATTACTCAAAAAAGTTCCATAATATCTCACAATATGAGGAGAATTACAAGTTCGATTGAATTGTAATTCTCGTAAAATTTGTTTTTGTAATTCTGGATTAGGATTGGTTGTAATTTCTTTTAGTGCAAATATTGTTTTACCATATTTCAACCGACATCTACTAACACTACCTCCAGCACCTTCACCTAATCTACCTAAATCAACAATTTCACCTTGTCGAGCCACAGCAGCCCAGCCTTCTTCATCGAGATCAGCTACATCAGGAGGAAAACCAGAATTGCTAGCATTATTGTCATTAATAGAACTTGAGCGAGAACGAGAACCAGCAGTAGCTCCAGTACTACTGGCAACAGAAGTCCCTGCTGGTCGTCCAATTTCTATTCCACCATCACCATTCCTATTTAAATGCGCAGGTGTAGAGTAACCCGAAGAAGAAGATTCCGAGTTCGATATTATATCTATCTCATTCACACAATTAGAACTAACATTGAAGTTTCGATTACCAGAATCGTCGGAAACTCTAACTGCAGCAAGAATCTCTGCACTGAATAACCCTCCTGAAATAGCGGAAGATGGGGATCGATTCTGATCTCCACCCGTTACAGACATAAGACCATCAGTGAGTGGAACTGCAAGCGATGAGGAATCCACCGTTGAACCATATGGCCGTCGGCCATAATATCCCAATGAATCAGTACTATTAGTTTGTAAGGAATTTAAGGAACCAGTATTTATACTTCTGCCAGCGGCATCTGTCATATGAATATCATCATCATCATCAGCAGGACCAACTACTGAAGTCATTGAATGCGATTGGGGTATTTTCAATCCTGGAAACTTCATGCGTGAAGCTGGTTTAGAAGGAGGACGAATTAAAGGTGGAGCTGACATTGTAATCCCTGTTTCCTTTTCTGAATCTCGTGATTCTCTGTTATAGATTCCACCAACACTTCTGTTGCCTAAGATTCCTTAGACTCAGTTAGGCTCGCTCTTCAGATTGTCTCAGATTTCTTCAGATCTATATTACCTAAATTCCTTCAGATTCCTTCAGGCTCAAATTCCTTTCAGATTCTCAAGATTCCAACTCTTTTTCTGACGAATCACCCTGAAAAAAAAAACAATACCATACAACAGTTGTCGCGATCGTGCAATATTTACCGTCTGATCTGGTGCAATTGTTGATCTATAAACGTTGAATTCATTGAAATCCGGCTATATAATATAGAAGTAAAGAAAAGATTTGATAAAAAAACTATAACCTACAATATAATATTATGTAGGAAGAAGGAGGAGAACGAAAAGAAAAGGTGTCAGGCTCGAGATGTAGGTGGTACGGGACTATATAACGAACTGTGCTGTACACTACCTGGTTAATTATTGTGTGGTGGTGTGGAAGTTATTGAGTGAAACGTTCAGTACAGTGTTACTTTATTATGTGGTGGAGCGCTGGAACGGCAATTACTAGCGCCAAATGTCTTTTGACAAACCAACAGAACAGTGTTGGGGCGCAGAAACTATATAGTCTTTAGTAAGCTGGTGCTATCAAAACTGGTTGGTTATATGAGCTTGGTGAGGATGAACTTTCTGTGAGGTTTACAGTACTGAGTTACATTGCTGTAGCGTTACCCGTTTGTTATGAGCAGTTCGTTTAACTGGGTTAATTAACTGTGATCTAGGGCTGGCTGTAATGTTAACGTTAACGTTACAGCTGGACGGGCGCAGAGGGCTTGTTAAAGCAGGCTATTTGCCGCGTTAAGCGGAGATCGATATCGATCAGTTGTGTTTCTCTGAAGCTGTGTCGCGCGTACATATGCTCTGAGCTGTAATAAGCTATATACTTTACCGACCTGTGCTTTTGTTACAAAGAGCAAGGTTATGAGACTGAGAATTCTGCAACTGGTCTGAGTCTCGCACTTAGTTTGATCGTCTGCTGCCGTTACTAGTTTTACCTTAACTAGTTTCTGTTGCTAGCAGAAAGGACGTACATTCCGCCAAGCGTCTTAAATTCTCTTATATAAATTACTGTATAGCAACTTACCGTAGGTTACTAGAAGCTGTTGCAGGATGCGGAAAGGCCAGGGAGGATATCGGCAGATTTCTTCTACATGAACTGTTTCACCGGTCAGGGGCAGTGCAAGTGATAAAGTTACTGTGTCATATATATAACACGTTAACGTTACATGTAACTGTTAACGTTAACTAGCTTATATATCACACTATAACTGTTATAGCTTATTGCGGCTGTCCTGCACGGCATGCGCCCCATCAGTTGGGAGGAAACCTCACGCGTTTAATATTATGGTATTTATTGACAACACAGTCCAACGTGAAAGCCATTAACATAATCACTTTTAACCAGACTAACGATATTCAATCATAACCGGAATGAATAACTCGCGGCGGGCACTAAGCTTTTCCCTATCTGCTTCGGCTTTGGGCTCTGACAATATTGCTACCGTCAGGAACTTTGGATCTGCACGATGATATGATTTTATCCTCGAGAAGGGAAACATATGTGATGTTAATCTCATTCAACAGGTTAATTCGATGTCATAATAGAATGTATCCCCTGCCGATCAATCTTGGCAACAACTGCCGCACGGCTGTTGCCGGACCAATGCCGGTGTTAGCCGCTACGCTCGAGCGGGTGCTGTTTCAAGTAAATACTTTACCTTCTCGGGCGAGAGCTGGGGTCGGGAGCTACCCCCAGCTGCCGGAGTAGAAAAGGGGATCGAGTAGCCCACCGGTCCATGGCACCACGATTGCTGGATTTTAATTCTTTCGAATATGACCCACCATCAGTCCAATTTGGTGGGATTTTGACCGCTTAACAATAACGTCCTTTATAGAGATACACTATAAAATCGGACTTAACTCTTGAATCACAAACAATTCAGAAATCAATCAAAATATCAAGATTTCTTAACGTTAAAATAGGATGGAGTTATAGTTATAAAGAAAAAGGGAAATTTGAAGGATTTGCTCTTTATCACAAGGTTAAAGGTCAAATATAAAGGGTCTTAGCAGCCAATGTCATATACAAGCATATGCCTCTGTTGCTATCTTTGTTTTGGCGATGTCTTCATTTAACTTGCTTGTGCCACATGCTAATCGTTCACTGAAAGTTTTGTAAAGAGTTCGGCGTGCTAATCGGTTCCTCCTCAGTCATGTTTGTGGTCATGAAGACCAACTTCTTTTGATGAACTCATTCTAATAGCTTAATTAGAACAACTATATTTCAATATGGATTCCCTTGAATCAGCATTTACTGGTTTCCGCCAGGTTGTTGATGCTGATTCCGATTATGTCATTGCAAGTCTAGAGCTTATGGAACGCACAAATTTAAACACTTATAACAAATATCTCAATTTAGGAGACGCTGCTAAAGGTCTTGATAATGATTCAGAATATCTCAGAAAGACTTATGCGGATATAGAAAAATATGTAGCTCAGGTTAATCAGATTGTGAGGCATGTAGATGATTTAGAAGCAATTACTCGTGAATTGGATGAGTGGTCAAAAGAACTTCAAGTCAAAAGTCGTAGAGTTGCCAAAAGGTGATCTAGATCCGGGGCTAGCAATATATTTATTTATTTATATAATGTAATATAACAATAACCTAGCAGAACATTATTTTTTTGCTCTGGACTTCGCTGTCGATGGCTTAGTCCTAGCAGCAGGTTTCGCCTTTGCCTTTCCTTTTCCTTTCGCTCCACCTCTAGGTTTAGCAATATTAATATATTTATTCTTAGCCAACTCTTCCTCTGGATTATCTGCTACCGTAGCATCCTCTTCTGGGGTTTCAATGTCATCCTCAATAACGTCTTCTAGATCTGGCTTTTCGGTCTTGGGAATAGCCGCTTTAGCTTCAGCCGCCGAAACACCCACAGATTTCATAAATGGCATTGGGTGATCCATAGAATTATATTTACGAGTGAATGCAGATTTGACTGCACTAGGCAAACCTTTAGCCTTCGCTTCTGTATTATTAGGACCAATACCAAGTTCCATTATTACATCCCAATCTTCCTTAGTAAAATAATATTCATCTAAACAGGCAATTACTTCATCAATACCATCCGCTCCTGAAGATAATAATGGTTGAATTAATTTATATGCCAATAATGGTAGGTATTGTAATCGCATTTCTAATCGATCTCCCCAGAGTCGAAGTCGAGCATGTGATTGAAGCTCTTGCAATAATCGCCAGTATTTTCCTGCTTTAGAATTATTCCCCAGAAAACTAGAAAAGTTAAACCTACCTCGAGACTGACCAGCAGTAAAATAACTAGGTCTTACACATGATAACACACCATGAAAAGGCATTAATGACCATTGTTGTTGGGATCCATGAATCATTCGATCAACAAGATCACTATCAGAGATAGACTCGGCAGCAGCAGCTACCAAAGCCAAATGGCCACCCTTTGTTGAGCCCGCTTTCGAAGGTACAGTATTTAAATAATTCTCTTGAACCATTAAAGGAGCGAAATCATAATCATTGAAATAAAGCTCAATTTTATCATTTAAAGAAACATTATTACTGGGTGCAAAAGTAGCAGCTGAAAGATATTTCCCAACAATATCAAATGGCTTTAATACGGTCTCCTTCTCCCAAGCTTTGGTCACCTTTTTACTTGTATCATAATCCATTTTTTGGTGTGTAGTAGCAAATGTTGAAAGAATATTGATTATTTGCCGTATATCCGATCGTGTTGATTGAACGAGTTGATCAATGACACCTGGATCCAATTCAATACCTTCCTTATAGCAAATCGACAGAATTCGGGGCTTAATGGCATTTGAATCTGGTCTACGAAATGGGATATCATAAGTCACTCTATCAAATGGTCTCATTTTAGGCAATGACCGTTCATTACAGATTAAGATAATAGGGATATTGGTCGTTCTACAAAGTGCAGCCATGGCACCAACTCCACCTCGATCACCTGCAGACATACCATCTACTTCATCCATAATTAAACATACATCTTTCTTTGCCTTCGACGTCACAATTTCATTTCTTCTTTTAAAATATCCAAGCAATGAAGTGTTATCCAAAGTTCGGCTCACATTCGACTGCAGTAAAGACTTGGATCTTGTATCAGAAGCATTTGTTTCAATTACATCGAATCCTTGTAATTCGGCCACTAAATGAGCCGCGGTAGTTTTCCCAATCCCAGGTGGACCATGAAGAATTGCTGCACGATAGACACTCGAGTCATCATTACCAAAACCCTTGAATCCATTATGATAGTTTCTCTTCCAATTAGCTAACCAATTTGCTAATTTATCAACAGCGCCTTTGTTACCACAGATTTGGTTTAGATCTGAGGGGGCATATTTTTCGGTCCAAAGTTTATCTACTTCACGTATAGGAGGTTGTTCAGGACTGATTCCAGCACTATTGCCTTTCGTTGAAGTTTGAGATTGTTGTGCTCGAACAGCAGCCTGTGAAGCAGCTTCCTCCTTCTTTTCCATTTCTTGAGCAATCTTTCTTGCCTCTTCCTGAATCTTCAAATCTTCGAGACGCTTTTTCTCCATTGCTTTCTTAGCTGCTTCCCCTGATCCACCATCTGCAGGCATTTCTCTTAATAACTGCAAAAATCCATCTTGATCAATAGTTTTTATTTTCAATCTTTTAATAGTGTCAATTTTCTTCGGTCCTGCCTCACTACCAAGAATAACACATGATGTATTTTTAGAGGGAGCACCGGTTACTTTGCCACCGTATTTCTTCACCAAATCTTGGCCCACTTCACGTGATAAACTAGGCATTATCCCGGTGAATACAAAAACCAATCCAGCTAGACAATTTTCAGCAGCTTGAGGAATTTCCGGTGGTTGACCTGGTAGAGAAGACACTTCCGCCAACTTAGCCTGATGAGCATGGAAATTGAACTTTTGCGAGGTGTCAACGTCGGGTAGAATGGCATCAGGGATGTTGGCCAGGACATCTTGAGCCGATTTGGAAGAAGAAGATGAACTTGAAACTGTAGCTGACGTAGTAGAAGTAGTCTTTCGCTTAGCTGGTGATTTGGGGGTTGTTATTGGTTTAGAAACAGCAGATTTTGCGGCAACAACCGGTTTAGAAGCCGTCTTAACAGTTGGCTTAGCCTTATGAGCCGACTTAGCAGCCACTTTGACAGGCTTAATTTCGAAATCATCTCCAAAATCGTCATCATCATCATCAATTTCCATGACATCACGTTTACTTGGTTTGGCGGCCTTTTTTGCTCGTTTCGAATTAAGAAGTTCCAAATCATCATCATCATCGTCATCTATGAAATCCTCTTCAGTCGGAACATATTTTGCAGCATTCGTCGGCTTGGGTTTAGACATTTCCGATTGTTCGATTTTTGGCTTCTTTCGGGAACTAGAAAAATACGATGAAACGTCCACCTCTTGCAATTCCTCCTTCTTCGCAGACACCTTTTTTTTGCTTGAACTTGGTTTCGAATGGCTATGCAGCGGTTAGTAAAGATGTGATAGGTAGAGCTGAAAGGAGTCTATGCCAGATCCAGACATAGCTTTGTACCAGCACTAATACATACACAATCTGAACATCTTCATCATCTTCGTCTTCGTCTGCAATATGTTAGCATGATCTGTAGTGAAAGAAATCCACCGCCCAAGGGAAACTTACCAATGATTCTTCTCTTAGTAGAACTTCGCTTGTCATCAGCAGGAGATTTCTACAAATTGTTAGTGGTGTACATGAGCCGGTGTAAACCGCGATCTGTCTCCAGTAGCTAGGGCCGAAACCTCAACCAACAACTCCAGCGAAAGCCAAAATACCCAAGCGCTTAGCTTAAATCAACACTCCGGTGTTTCGTTCAATTGGGCTGGATGCGACGGAGATGTTTCCTACCTTATTAGGAGTCCTACGACTAAAAAAATCTGCTACTCCAGGCGGCATTTTTAATCTGAAGAATTGATTCAGTTGTAATTCTTTGATGAGAGATAGATATGAAGGAGCAAAATAACCGAAAGAAGAGGAAAGGGAATGCGCGTGAGAACACGCGCGTGAATAAAATAAAAGGATATGCATTAAAAGGATATTTACGTAAAATACTCAGTACGCGTTACGAGTCTCCAGTTACATTGTCTTAGTTGTAGTCTTGTAGATCTATATCCAAAACAGCCACTTGTAGCTCATCTAGCTGCTTAAAGTTCTGATCGGCGACAAGGCATAGGTAGGTATTAGAGATACTGTATAGAGTCCTAGATCTTTTACAACATGGCCCTATGGCTCTATGGGACTGAATCAGCTTCAAACGACAGGGATATTAGCATTCACTTTTAACGATCAGAAATACTGAGGAATTCATCCTATTATCTATCTATAAGCCCTCTACAGCTATAGAACCTAGTTTATTGGCACAGCCAGAAAATAGTAACAGTCTGAAGCGGATGTAGAATCAGCCCCACGTATTGATAACGTTAACGTTAGTTATATTAATTAATTAATTACTTACACAGCCAGATTTACTCCAACACAGATAGTGATATTATTCTATTGATATATATAAGGATCCAAAATTTCAAGCTTCTTGGGCTACACTCGAGCTACGCATCCGCTAGCGGTGCTAGAGAAACAACCCGCCGTAGTCACAACCCAACTGTAGTAGTCACAATCCAGTAGTCGCGCAGATCTAACACGAATAAGTTATCATTATTGCTTCTGGGTTAAGGATTCTGCCGTTTTTATGAGGCTCAAACAAACGCCTTATTAAGCCGTACAAACATTGACCGGATTATCTCGCAGCTGACGCGCAGGCGCCTTGTATAAACGTGTTAAAACTATTTTTGTCAATTGACGTCGTCATTTCAAGTTTCTATTGTTAAGTATAATTGGTTGGTTGGTCTAGTGAGATTGAATTGAATTGATTAGTCTAGTGAGATTGCATTCAATAGTTTGTATTGTGTATGATAGTTGACAGTTGATGTCTGTTGTTAGATTTATTCCTTGGTTAAATATTGATTCAGCTTAGCATCCTTGCTGGTTGTTAATCCATATGTATATATTTCTTAAACTTCGACCAATACATTATTAAGATACCACTTCAATGGGCAAAAAATCAAAGAAAAATGGGGGAAAGCCCAAGTCAATAGCAGGAAAGGACCTTGTACAACCAAAAGAACGGCGTAATGATGTAGAAGATGAAGGATCAGTTGATACTGGAACGGACCCTGTACAACCAAAAGATGAAGGATCAGTTGACACTGGAACGGACCCTGTACAACCAAAAGATGATGGATCAATTGATACTGGAATGGACCCTGTACAACCAAAAGATGAAGGATCAATTAATACTGGAATGGACCCTGTACAACCAAAAGATGAAGCATCAGTTGATAGTGGAACGGACCCTGTACAATCAACAGAGAAGGAATCGATTAAAGATACCGGTGATTATGAAACAAAAGAGGATAAAGTGGACGATATAGATGATATTAAAATTAATGGCTTAGAATCCAAGACGACAAACACCGAATCACAGTCCCAATCAATACCAGAATCAACACCACTTTCTAATGGGCATTCTATAACCAATGATAATTCTGAACTTATTCAGAATCAAATTCTTTCATCGTCACCTTCTTCAGCTCTTGATAATTCAGAAGAACTTTCTTCAAGTTTGAATTCTCAAATATCTTTATTACAATCCCAGCTATCTTACAAATATGCTGAAATATCTCAATTGAATTTGACGATAGATTCACAAAATATTGAGATCAAATCTTTCAAAAATGAAAGTTCAAAAGATGACGCAAGTAGCTCTGTTGAAGATCAAGAAAAAATTAATAATCTACAAGAAGAAGTTGATAATCTTCGTGGTGAATTAATTAAAGCTGGAACCGAAATTACTGAAGCAATAACTGCTAAAGAACATAGTGAACAACAATATGAAAACCTTTTTGAAAAAATTTCACAAATTAAAGCAACATTAGGAGCTCGTCTTAAATCCAATGCACAGGAATTAGCAACTTATAAGGACAAAGTCGAACAATTAGAATCGGAAAAAGCTTCTTTAAATCATTCAATCCAAACCTTACAACATGAGACCATTTCTGCTAATAAAGAAAGTGATCAATTATCTCATCAACTATCCGAATTACGGAATGATTATCAAACAAATCTAAAAATATGGTCACAAGAACGTGAACAACTCATTCATGAACGTCGTAGAGCTATTGAAAGTTATGAAAAATCTGAAGCAATGGTTCGAGATCTTGAGATTGCAATTGCTGATGATCAATCTCTTAAGGATAGTATTAATATTCGTATAGCAGGTTTGGAAGAACAAGTTTCAAGTCAAACGAATTATGGTGAAAGATTCCGTTCAGAAAGAGATCAATTACAAAAAGTTCTTCAAGAAACTCAAAAACAATTGGAAGCTAAATGTTTAGAATTTTCGGAAAAATTTGGTATGCTAGACTCTGAAACTCAAGATGCTAACGAGAAATTAACTAAAACTACTAATGAATTAACTGAAGCTCGTAAACAAATCTCTGATCTACAAGCTCGTAATAAACAATTACCAACTTTAGTAGAGGAAGTTAAAGAGAAAAGTTTACTGATTGGTAAATTACGACATGAAGCAGTAATTCTAAATGAACATTTAACAAAGGCTCTGAGGATGATTAAGAAAGATTCTGAAGGTGAGACAGTTGACAAATTGTTAATAACAAATTTAATCCTTTCATTTCTATCTTTCCAAAGAGGAGATGCTAAGAAATTCGAAGTTTTACAGCTTATTTCAAATTATCTTGGCTGGGATGAGGATCAAAAAGCTCAGGCTGGTTTAACTCGTGGTAGTGTGGGTAATGTTAATAATAATATTACATCTCCTAAACGATCACAATCAACTAATAGCCTTGTATTCGGAGGGGCAGATGATGCTAGTTCAGCAAGTCGGTTTATGGGGTTATTTGCAGAATTTTTAGAACGAGAGTCTTCAAAGAGAACGTCTAGTGATACTAGTTGACATATATTTATAATATAAATACATACATAAACATATACTTCCGAAACATAACCCCAAATAGCCCACCGAAAAAAAAAACTTCCTGTCAAGAATTGAAACAATGCGAAATACGGGACCTAATTGTCCGAATTAGGACATGAAAAGTGAAGAACGAGAATGAGATGGTGTTGAGAAAAGCTGGGAAAAAATATATATAAAATATAATGGTTGTAATGGTTGTAATGGAATATAACCTGTTTAAAGAAGAGAATTTAACAACAATTGAGATCCTCTGTACTGTAGATTCTGACATACTCTAATCTCCATACCCCTTTCTTATATATATTCTAGGTACTCTAGTATACTTTGACTCTTTGAGTAGTTTACTATTTGCTAGTTTCTTTATTGTATCTACAATCAACCTCTGATTCTATCTATATTCGTGAGTGCAGAATGTAAGGAACTGTACTTTGAACGCCGCACGGCTGATTTCGACTAATTGGGATTGAATCCAGAGTCCAATAAATAAACCCCTTTTTAGCATTCATACTGGTTATATCACATTATATTTGTCCTATAACCGGCAGACAGACAGATAAAGTCTTATCATGAAGAGCCTGTATATTAACTACATTCACAGATAGTAATGTTCGATCTCCTAATTCGGATAATTATTTGCTCTAGCGAACGGGCTACGAGGTCCGCGGCAGATTCCCAGCCACCGGAGGAGGGACCCTAGAGAAGCGAGCCACGGTCCTGGGGCCCAGCCGCTGGAGGCAAAAATAGATTTATTTTCCAATACAGAAATTACCAAAAACTACTCCTAGAATTTCTTCAACTCCTACACCACGACCGGTAATTTTACCAATTCCTTCTATAGCAGTTTGAAGTTCAGCAAGTGCTAATACCACATCATTATCCTCAACTGAAAGAGAAAAGTTTTGTAGACCACTAATTACGTCGGATTCTAAAAGGTCTTGCACTCTCTGAGATGCTCCAATTGGTAATGAACCATCCGGTGATAGTGTCAGATCTTGACATATTTCAGATATCAATGACACCAAATCTTGAATACCTTCGCCAGTTTTACAAGATACAAGAACAATATCTGATGAGGGTATTCCAAGACTAATAGAATATTGTTCTCTTAGTAAATTATCATTATAATGATTTCTATTACTGATAAGATCAATTTTGTTAATGGCAACTATGATTCTTTTATTTTCAAGATTCTTGATTTCTTGAACCACATCATCAGATATAAGTTGAAAACTATCATTTCCATTACGGACAACAGCAGGAATTACAGTAACTATTACATCACCAACACGAAACCGTTCTCGAGCACGTCTAATTCCTTCAGCTTCTATTTCTTGAGAACCGCCACCAGGACCGGCAGATTCCAAAGACCTTAAACCAGCAGTATCACCAAATACAATTTTATAACCACCTATATTCATTCCAACTTCAAGAATATCTCGAGTTGTTCCTGGGATATCACTAACTATTGATGCTTCTCTTTGAGCTATTAAATTTAATAATGATGATTTCCCTGCATTAGGCGGACCTAATAGATTCATTTTAATACCTGATTTGATCAATTCAGATCTTTGAACTTTGCCTAAATAATCTTGTATCTCGATTAATAATTTATTGATATCATTTCGAGCATCATTTAAAATGCTATTAGAAGAAGATTCAATGTCAAGATTATCATCAGCAAAATCTATAAGGGCAGTTAATAATGCTGCATTATGAACTATACGTTCTCTCCAATTATCATAAAGAACCCTCGCTTCACCACCAGCAGTTCCTACTGCAGCTTCTCGTTGTCTTTCAGTTTCGGCATCTATAATATCTCTAATACCTTCAACTTGCGTTAAATCGAGTCTACCATTATGAAATGCTCTTCGGGTGAACTCTCCAGCCTCCGCATATCTAATTGGAGTTCCTGGAGAATTCAGTTGTTTAATTGAATCTAACACTGCTTTAACTACTGCCGATCCTCCATGTAGATGTAATTCGAGGACATCCTCTCCGGTATATGAGTGAGGGCCTTTGAAGAATAGAGTTAATGCTTGATCTAGAATCCGGACAGAACTAGCGTCAGTATCAAATTGATCATAATTTTGAGGTCTATAAAGTGTTGCAAGGTGGGCTTTACGAGGCTCAGGGATTGAGCGAGATGTGGATGTAGACGATTTGGAAGTTAATCTTTTGAAAACATATTGACTTAATGGTCCAGATAATCGTATAATTGCAACAGCAGCTTTTCCTGGCGCAGTAGATACGGCGTATATTGTAGGAAGCGAAGATGATGCTAGTGGTGGTATTGACGTTGGCAATGTAGAAGATGATGGTACATCTTCTAAATATGAAGATAATCTCAAGTTAGTTGCATGAGAAAAAGTTTTTTTACTGCCATTAATAGTGATCCTGGTACGGAGAGCCGGACCATAGAAAGATCTAAATATCATCATAACATTTCTTAATCAATAAGCAGGATGAAGTCAATACAAGTCTAAGTCAATAAACAGATCAAGTCTAAGTCAATATACAGGATCAAAATCAATATACAGGATCAAACCAATAAGCCAATAAATAGATCAACTCAATAAGTTAATACACAGATCAAGTCAATAAACCCAGATCTAATTTAGAGCGATGAGACTCAATATCACGATCGCCCGATGAAGCTCCGATTTTTGGATTTCAATAATGCGGCTGAAATTTAGGAAAAAACCTAGCTAGCTGGAAGTTTACCGGTCACCTGATAAAGAGGACGAACCAGCCGGCCCAACTGTCTAGGCATCGAGTAACCCTCACGAGAGTGGTGCAGTTGTTTTGCTTCTGCCCGTCGGGGCTTGGTCCCAGACCCCTGGATCTCGTTTCGCTCGATATTCTTCAGATTCTTGTGTAATTTCTGTGATCTTCGACTCCAGCGGGTGGCATCGCTCGAAAAGCTCCAGTGCCCAGGCGAATGCCTGTGTTCTGGGATTCAAAGCGTGTTATAAGCATTTATTTCTGAAATTCCAGTCCTTTATCAGCATACATCGATTTACAATAAAAAATTACAAAAACCTCAGATTTTTGCGAATTTTTCTTTTTTTAAAATTTTTTTTTCAATAACGCCTATTAGCTACTTTATTAAATATTTCCAATAATATATATCAAGTCATTATCTATTGATTTTATCATTTTGTCGAACCCAGTAAAACCCGATATTCACATAGGGTTCGGTATGATTGCTTTTATTAGTAACATTAACCTATTACAACAACAAAGTACCAAGTGTATCTTCTAATATCAGTCTGATAGATTTAAAACAACAATCCTATTAAGAATTTCAAATTTATATAAATAAATAAGTTACAATATGCTTGTTTCTAAAAAAACCCATTCAGGAAGTGCGATTCAGACTTTTAGATGAGTCTTATAAAGGACTTTATTTTCTAAGCCGCGCAAGCCTCCGAGAGTGGACAGTTCCGTCCCCTCTCTGCCTTCGGTGGCTGACAAGACCCAGACCCTTAGCACTGGCCCTATTGCCTATGCACTTCTCGCCGGGACCCGCCTCAATGCAAGAGGCAAGAAGAAAATGGGGGACGAGATGATTAAATAGTCAGGAGAAAACTGAGCCTCATAAGCCGCATATAAGCCTCAGGAGGCATACGCGAAATATTTAAAACCGAATTTCCGTCTTCTTCCTCTTTAATATAGATTCTATCTATCTATTTAGGTTCAATTCAATCAATATGTTGGGATTTAGTCGGTTCAGTCGGTTCAGTCGATTTAGTCAACTTAATCGACAATTATTTGTCTCTTATAATACACCTCAATTGGTTCGTTATGCTTCTAATGAACCTCCAGTAATGACACTGGTTAGACAAAATCTTAAAGAAGCTATGAAAGCAGGTGATACATCTAGGAAAACAACTATTAGAGCAGTCATGGCGGCCATTAAAAATGCTAATATCGATAAACCAGATTCAGTAATTAGTGATGTTGGATTCCATAGTCTTGTAGGATCACTTATTAAGAAGAGATTAAAATCAATTGAAGAATATCAAGCGGGTAATAGGCCTGATTTGGTAGAAATCGAACAAGCAGAAATCACTATTCTTCAAGAACTTCAAGATAAAGTAGACATTGCAACTGATGAAGAGGTTTCTAATAAAGTTAATCAATTTATTAATGAGTTAGCTATTGATGTTGGTGACAAATCGGCTATGGGAAAGATTATGTCCAAGATTTCTTGGCCACAAGTTGAATCTGAATGGAAAG
Organism: Sugiyamaella castrensis; assembly: GCA_030583505.1. Lineage (NCBI taxonomy): Eukaryota > Fungi > Ascomycota > Dipodascomycetes > Dipodascales > Trichomonascaceae > Sugiyamaella > Sugiyamaella castrensis. The sequence continues at coordinate 53,532 of JAJMIF010000076.1, forward strand.
CTTCTCAAAGTCAAGTTGTTCAAGAAATAAAAAAACAATTAGGAGGGAAAAGACAATTTTCAACGCTACGTATTTTACGTCATGATAATCCGTTAGTATGTAAATAGAAGGAGAGAGTGAGTTGTGTATACTGTCTGGGCCTGCTCAGCGGCCGTGGATTAGAAGTGAGCCAGCCGGTTTTTGTAAATATGAATAAACGAAATTTGTTTGAACAGAATACTAATATTTTTTTTTTCTTTTTACCAGGGCTTACCTCGTATCCCACGAAAACGTCCACCACCTATATTAACTAGGAGATCTATTCCTGGAGTAAAAAAAGTCATAGCTGTATCATCTGCTAAAGGAGGAGTCGGAAAATCAACAGTCGCTGTCAATGTTGCTTTGGCTCTTTTCAATCAAGGCCTGAAAGTTGGTGTCTTAGATGTTGATATATTTGGCCCATCAATACCCAAGTTATTAAATTTATCAGGTGAACCAAGATTGTCCCATGGTAAGTAGCCTAGCACTACCGGGAAACGTCAAGAGAAAATCAACTGAATCTAACACTCTAGATAATAAATTAATACCAATGATTAATTATGGAATTAAAGCTATGTCTATGGGATTTCTGGTAGATCCTCATAAAGCAGTAGCTTGGAGAGGTTTACTTGTACAAAAAGCTCTTGAACAACTTATGTTTGAAGTCGATTGGATTGATCTAGATGTATTAGTATTAGACATGCCCCCAGGAACAGGAGATGTTCAACTTACTTTAGCCCAACAAGTTGTTATTGATGGAGCTATTATTATTTCAACACCTCAAGATATTGCTTTAATAGATGCAGTGAGAGGAATTGATATGTTTAATAAAGTGAATATTCCAATTCTTGGCATGGTCCAGAATATGAGCTTGTTCATTTGTCCAAATTGTAATCATGAATCACATATATTTGGTAGTGACGGAGCTATTATTGAGGCCAAAAAGCGTGGTCTAGATATATTAGGAAGTATTCCATTGCATGCAGAAATCTGTGCCAGTTCTGATAGAGGAAAGCCAGTAGTAGCGGCAAATCCTGATGGCTCAGAGTCTGTCTATTATAAAGAGATTGCTGAGCGAGTTCGAGACAAGCTCAATTTGTAAATAATATTTTGTACATACCGAACTCTCGTGATGCAATATTAGCCTTTCGCTCTTATACCTCCGATCTGCTGCCTCTGGCGGCTATCCCCTAGTTCTCGCTTCGTTCGAGATTACTCCAGTTAACAAATAAACCTTGACCACAAGAATGGACCAACTTAGTCCTTAGCAGCACCCCAGTCGCCGACCGAAGGCAGAAAGTTATGGAATCGTGGGGGGGGATCGTCCCAAATTATGGGCGCAGGGTTCCCCGCATAATATGTAAGGGGTTCGATATATGCGGTAATATGCGGCTATAGACCCCCCCCCCTGAGATTTTAAAATCGCTATATATTGGACTTGATTGAATATTTTGTATCAATTTGAACTTCTTCATTATCAACTGGCCTCTTTTTTTATTCGGGGGAGAGACAGAAATTGCTATCAATTTAAGAAAGAGTGAAGGATATATTATAAAATGGTCAAATTTGCACAAATTCTGATTGAAATCAGTTATCTTTCTTTTGTTTTCTCCAGTTCTATAGGAGAGATAAGTCCTGGTTCTGATAGTTCTGATTTAATTTCTTCTCCTAATCCTCCTTTTACTCAAACTTCTGAAGTATCATCACTTCAAAATTCACTAGAGTCATCTCCAAGTGAGAATAAAGAAACTATCTTAAATCAAATTAACCCACATAATAAAAATCCCTCTTCTCCTCTTACTTCTCACGAATTGGATAATGATGAATTAATAGTTCCCCAATCTTTAGCACATTATACACAAGTTTGGGATGAAAATTATAAGAAATATCACCTTAGCGTTCAGGTTGTCTCATCATTGAATGAAGATGATGAATTAGAAGAGGACGAAATGGTGACAGCAGCAAAACCAGGTGAGGATAAGAAAGAAAAAGATGAATCCACACACGGTATAAATAATAATATTAAACAGAAGAGAGATGAAATTACTGAAAAAGTGGAGTCTTCCCTAGGTATTTTTCTTCATCCGACATCTGCTGCAACAATGGGAATTACCGTAGCGTTAGCTGCTAGTATTAGTTTATTTTAAACTCATGTCAACATCCAGTTGTGTGTAAGCTTCGAGATTTGTCCCTTTTTCTAATGAATATAGAAAAAAAAAGTTAAAAAACATACAGAGGAAGAATAATATTGAAATATGTAGATGAGAACCAAAAAGAAATCCAACTCAGAAAACATCATGAAGAATTACTTACATAGTTTGTATTAATTAATTTCATTCTGTTTAGCGTCGAATTTTTGCGGCTTTAGCCAAATCATACTTTCAGGCAGATGGGTCTGCCCGAGACCGTAGCTCGCTTCATTCCAAGCACAGATAGCATAGAATCACACACTTATCCTGATTGGGCTCACCAAAATTTGATGATCTGAACCTCGAGCGAAGCGAGCAGCTGGGTTTGGGGCAGACTCCGGCAGAGCCAGGGACAACTGGGCAGTCGGTAATAATACCGTAATATTACGCCGTAGTATTTTACCTTTACTAAAGTGAACTACGGGGGACTATCCCAACCGCTGTCTCCGGAACTAGAAGAGGGACATACGAGAACTCCTACAGAACTCGATCTGAGCTGCACTGTTCGAATCGAAGCTACTCGAATCAACTCGATTCCAGAAATTCAATTTAACAATAACTTATTTATATATGATTATATGGAGGAACTCACGATAAAATTTCAGTGTAGAATCTACCATGAGTACATCGGCCAGGAATATCAGTCGGAGTTTTGTTTTGGAAGATAATCTCCCGATTCTCCCCTACTAGCGTGCCTCCGGCGGCCCTAGAAATCATCATTATATAAATAAATTATTGTTGAACATAATGTCGCTATTTGATCTTCGAAAATCTTTTTAGTTGCAGTCTATATAAGAATAAAATAAATGAAATCCTTTTAATTCATACTGAGATATAATCGTTATAAAAATATAATTCTTTATGATATATTACTGTTATAAAAATATAATCATAAATAATATTACAAAAATTCAATAATCACAACATTTTTCTCGTTATAACAATAACAATGTTCGACCAAAAAAAATCTGCCCGCTCCGGACCCCATCGTCGGCCCCATCTTCACTCCACCGACACCACCCACCATCGCCGACCGTCACCATCTGCCACTCTTTCCATCTTCACGTACCAATTGCCCATCATCTTGTTCAGATATAACCAACCAACCGAACCACGAAAGGAACCTACTACCACTCATAGAGAGAAAGAGGGGGAAAAATACTATAAAATAATTCTATAAAATAATTCTATAGAACTTTTCTTAAGAAACATCAGTTTTTTTCTTTCGGGATTTTTCTGTTATTTTTCAGTTTGAACTTTTTTTTTTCATTGAGTTTTCATTGGGTTTGTCCTTCCCTGTATTATCATCAACAAGAATTTTTTTCTTCTCTCTCTGAGTCTCTCATTATTACTAGTATCATTATTCTATTATTTACAAAATTGAGGATATTAAAGTGGTCGACAGGTCAAATTATCATTAATCTAATTGTTTTCCTCTCTCAATTCTGTCTTCATTCATCATTTAAACCTTGATTGTATTTTCCAATCAATCAGTTAAATTAAACGATTTGTATAATTTTACTCGTGTGAAAAATTATCAAAAACTAGGTGAATATTTGCACATATAAATCAATTAAAATGCCCGAGGTAAATATTTTAAATTAGGGATTAGATTCTTAACTTCGAGCGAAGTGCCCCTCGTCGAGACTCTGTACACCCCCTCGTCCATATTACTAACTAATTTTAGACAATTCAAAGAAAAGTTCGAGTAACCACAACTCAAGATATCCTTAAGGATGTTCCTCCAGTTGAAGAAGGGTTTCCGATGCGAAAATGGAGTATCCGAATTTCCCTTTTAGGTGCTGATGGACAAGAATTACCAGCTAATATATTTGATAAAGTCACTTACAAGCTTCATCCTACATTTCAAACCCCTACGAGAGGTAAGTGAATTGAGAGCTGATCTGAGGTCTTTGGTTTGCGAACGCAACGCTCGTTATTCTAACTAACGTATTTAGTACTAAAAAAGCCCCCATTTAAAATTGAAGAACAAGGATGGGGTGAATTCGATCTGGGTATTGTTTTACATACTATTGATAAAGGTGGAGAACATACTCTGAATCATGATTTAAACTTCTTGCAAAATGAATATACTGTGGATCATACTTTAAATTTTCCTACGAATAGACCTAATTTGCTCAAAGTTCTTGCCGAATCAGGACCTGTACCAGGTCTTAATGCTCCTGGTGCTAGTGGAACATCTGGTGAATATGCTTCTACAGGTGAAAAGCGTAAAGGGGATGATGATGGTAATAAACTTCGAAAAAAGACTAAAACCATTGAAAAAGGAAATGTAGATCTTGAACGTCTGGCTGAAGGACTCGAGAAGCTTGGTGAAGACGATTTACTTGAAGTAGTGACTATGGTCAGCAATAATAAAACAGAGGATATGTATGTTAAGAACTTTCCTGAAGAGGGCGAATTCCATATGGATTTGTGTACATTACCTGATAGGCTGTTGAGGAGTTTATGGGATTTTGTTAAGAAGCGCGTCGATGTGTAGAAATATATGTATACATCATCATACCACGTAGCGCCAGCTCTCCCCATCACCATTATCGACACCATGACCGCAGTATACGACATGTTCATAATATGTAATTGAGCTCTCTACCTTTGGAAGGAGCTTTTTTTTTTTGTTATTTTGTTTATTAGTTCCGTTGAACTTGTTTTATTGCTTGTATGAAAATAAATAAAAAATATTACAACTACATTTCCAGACATCAGTCCATCTACCACTGGTACATGGTGCCAATCGCTCGGGTAATCGTTCGAGATTAAGATCATTGTTGCTGATCTTAATCTCAAGCGAACCAGCCCGCCAAACTTGAACGACCCGCTAACTAATATAATCTTTATTCAGTCATTACTCTTGCTTCTATCCAAAAATTCTCGGAATTTAAACGAGATAGAATATCCTTCGCATCTTGTTCAGTCTCAGTATCATGCAAGGTCCACCGTTGAAATCTCGAAGTCTTTAATTGACCATGCCACACTAAAAGACATTTATTTGATGATAGATCTGGTGGAGGGGGAGGAGATTGTTGTGGCCCATTATTACCATCCACCAAAACCCTAGGAATGGCATTTTCTGTCCATTTGATACGCCTGAGCATAAGTTTAGTGAATTTCTTTATATTAAGAAATCCTCCTTCTACTACTACCAGACAGAACTTAGGATTAAAAATGGTAACCCCAGTAAGTTGTAGTTTCTTAGCATTATAATTAACAAGAAATTTATGTCGACCATCGGAAAGAATATCTATTCGAAATGCTGCACAGTATATACCGTGTGCTTTATCCCTTTCAGCTTTAGCAACCATTTTTTCATATTGTTGTTCTGAAGTTAATTTACGGGACTGGTTGTCCTGTTCATGCTTTAATTTACGCTGTGCAACGTCAGTCTTAGCTTTAAGTTCCATCAAAGTTGGGTCTTTAATAGCTTCGTTAGCAAAGACACTCATAACGTTAGAAGGTTTGATTTTAGGTGGTGGTGCAGGATCAAGACCAAGTCGAATACGATCTTGAGTTTCTTTATGTCGTTCTGCTCTATTATTTTTTCTCATTCTCTTTATTTCTCGTTTGGTCATATGAAGTCTTGATTCCTTAGGGAGATTCTTTTCCCAAGGCGGAGATATGAGAATTGGATGCTGAATATAAACAGTAATAGTTTTCGATGACATTAGATTAGGATTGTTTTGTCGATAGTTGTCAATACCTTCAGTATATTTTGAAGGGTGAAATACAAGTGGTTCATCCCACCATTCAACTTCAGGAGGAGGATCCGGTTTATATTGACGTTCACCAGCCAAAATATCTGCTTCAAGAATCCCAACAGCTTTCGTTCTTGTTTCTATTTTTTTCTTAAGTAGCTCTAGTTGAATTTGACGTCGTTCTTCTTCAGCTCTTTTAATGAATTTTCCATGTGGATTAAATGCTAAACCACGGCGTTTTCGACCTTCAAATCTTGATTTAGTAGAGACCAATGGATCAAAATATAGATTATCAATAGAAGCTTCAGATTCGTCTGGCGATGGTGATATTTCTCCTAAATAAATATTTACTCTATTTTTCACTGACATTGTGGTTGTTCCAGTAGAAGGTAGTCTTGACTGAGAACTACCATCGTTCATTGTTCCTAACAGTAAAGGATGAACTGGAGTATTAAGTCCTAAACCACGACCCGAAGGATTCTGCTGTAATGGACGAATTGACAGATCAGCCTGCTTCTCCGGTTTACGTATCAGAGGAATCTGGGAGTGAGAATTGTCGCTCTTCAAACTTTCGATCCTTGCCTTTCTTTCTCGTATCTTAGCCATTAATGCAGCAGCACTTGATGCAGTAATCTGAGATCCTGATGGTGGTGCTGCTGATGCTGATGCTGCTGATGCTGCCCCTGGTATACGTTCTTCTTTGTTCTCGCCAGTTACTTTCATTGTTAAAGCTTGAATATCCTTAGCAGCAGATATAGAATCAGCATTATTATTCGTCTTTGTCGAGGCGACGGGTTCAGGCAATCCACTGATTTTAGGTCTTTTTGAGGTTTCGGGATCTTCTATAGTTGAAGATTTCTCTTCATCGGGATGACGGTCACGTTTCCTTGTCTCTGGCATTTCTGAAAAAATAAAGGTTCAAGTTCAATTGCAAACATTCGAACGAAATCCTTCATGAGCAGAAAAGAAAGAGAGAGAGAGAAAGAGATAGATAAAGATCAGAATTATTCAATATCCGACAAAAGTAAACCATGCACGTGAGCAGTGGAATCATCAAGCATGACTAAGTATTTGGCTGTTATTACTAAGTAACTCTATACTGTTGTAAAGATGGATGTTATCGGGCAGACGCTCTAATTAAGCTATCGGTAAAATTGTTTGATTATCATTAGTTGGCCTACTTACCGTGTCCACAGTCTCACTAACAGTTAGTATTAATATCATCGGAGTTTAGATTCTACGTCGTTTACAACCACAATAGGTAGTAGTAGTTAAATTTTATGTAAGAGTCATTCGATATTATTATGATGAGAGGTATTTTGCAATTATATATAACATTGTTATGTATTGCGTTGCCCCATAGTTTGCAGCAAACGTACATGTAACGTACGTAAGTTAAAGTAAATGCTGTAGTTGAGAGGAGATTGAAGCCAGGTTTGGAACAGTTCATGGTATTTCTTATCTTATCTTTTAGGTTGATCCTATAATAATAAAACTTGAATTGATTAGTGAACATTGGACAACTCAAGTTTTCTATCTCTATAGACTGAATTAACGGTCATAAACAAAGTGCGAAATTGCGAATGACGTGGATCAAACAGAACTAATAACCTTCAACAGATAAAATCGGCAACTCGATTCGTTGACAACGCGGCGAGCTGACCCCCCCCTGACATTGTCTGTTGATCATTACTGTGTTAATGAAATCTACCCCCACATACGACGTACGTTAATTAATTAAAAGCTAACGTACGGCTGAAATTTTTTTAGGCACATCTGAGCTTCTTCTCAATCTATCATTAAAACCTCACTGGACGTTCTATTGTTTTACGTTTAGTTCTAGAGGGATGACCAGATTTGATCCGTTTGATATAATCAAAATATTTCCTATATCAACAGATCACATTCAAGGGTTCATTCTTGGGGCATTATTTTTAGGAGCTTTAATTCCATTTATTTGTGTAGCCATACTATTACGGTGGTTGGCAAATTCAATGGCTGCTTCTCAGAAGTTATCATCAAATTGGAAAGAACTTCAGAAAAAACTTCAATCCTCTTTGTCGAGTAGTACAAATGATGAGCGAAATCCTAGTAAAGTTATCAAGGGGAAGGGAAAGGGGAAACGTAATAGGTCAGACAAGGATTATTATGAAGAAAGAGTAACCAAACAATTCTCATCATCATCATCATCGTCATCTACATTTACATTAGCATCGCAGTCTACGTCAGCATCGGCGTTGAGGATATCATCATCAAATATAAAACCTGCCGTTTTACTTTTAACAGAAGATTCAGATCTTATTTCTCGTCGGAATATTCCAAATTCGATCTCTTATAATGAAGCAAAGAAAAGAGACCCTGGTCGATTTGTTGCACTTGATTGTGAATTTGTAGGTGTTGGTGTTGGGGGTGAGAAATCCATTTTGGCTAGAGTTTCAATAGTGAATTATTTTGGATATACATTATTAGATAGTTTTGTTCGTCCAACTGAACGAGTTACCGATTGGAGAACTTGGGTTAGTGGTGTAACTCCCAATTTGGTTCGTGGAGCTCCATCTCTACAGGAAATACAGAAACAAATTTCCCAAATACTTGAAGGAAGAGTTTTAGTTGGTCATTCTGTTCGCCATGATTTAGAAGTTATGATGCTTTCTCATCCTAGAAGTCAGATACGTGATACGTCATTACATCCTCCTTTCAGAGAGATTGCCAGGGGTAAAACCCCAAGTTTGAAGAATCTTTTACAACATTTTGTAGGAATAACCATTCAATCTGGTGAACATTCTTCTGTCGAGGACGCTCAAGCTACTATGTTATTGTTTCGATTGCATAAGAGTGATATAGAGTCAGTTTCCAGACGTCATAATAGAAGTCATGAGTAACCTCAGCAGAGAACTTGATGCTTTCTTTTTTTATATTATATTTATTTTTCATTTTATAGTACCGAAGTGACTACTCGCTACTCTATGTTGCCTCCACGCTGGTGCTCTGTATCACACACAGCAGCCCACTTTAAGCAGGCAACGTGCTCGCTCAGTCCAGGATTATCCATCTCGACTACTAAAAATTCTTTACATTAAAATTCATTATCATTACATAGTGGTATAACCGCTTCACGCCATCATAATTGCACTCACAAGATGAGCTAATCGACCACGCATTTCTGCATTAAATTCATTCGTTTGACTCAACGTACTAGCAGACGAAGAAGACGCAACCGGCACTGGTATTACATCATAATCCTGCTCTATAGGTTTAAATCCATTCTCCATCAGTAACTGCTCAAGTTTTATTCTATATTGAGGTAATCGATGAAATTCTTCCAGATTTGTTAACATCCCTTGGCCAGCAGCAAAAATACTCTTCAACATTGGCTTCTGTGTACCAAATTCCGTCAATTTCAACAACCTCGACCTTACTGTAGCATATACCATACACTTCTTAGCCAAGTTAGTCTCTCCAACAAATTTTAAACTTCCCAAAAATCGTAAACCAGAAACATCATATTCACTAGCCGCTCTAAACAACTGCCCTCCCAGATACAGGGCAATGGTTGTATCAAGAGAATCCTGACTTATATACTCTTCTAACAATGTGGGCATTTCATTTTCATTCGTCTCTTCTGGTTTAGCAAACTCATTCATGTGATCATCAGGATACCCCGCAACCCATAGTAAATCCTTGAGATCGGCTTGACTACGACATCCCAAGAATAAGAAATATAGATAACAGAGATATGTAGCATACTTCCTACTTTCAAGTTGATTCTTAACACTATTTTTAGCACTGATCTCCAAGAAAGTTTCCAGAGCTTCTAAGGTGTCTACACGAGTAGAAGACTTTTCCATGCCTTTCAAAACAACCGCAGATAAGCATAAATCAAAGTACTCCACGTTAAAGTTAACATCCATGCGATCTTGAATATACAAACTCCACTTTTCTTCAAACGACTCTCTTCCCGCCAATAAGAACTCAGCAATACTGATATCCTTAAATGCTCCAATACTGTCTAGAGATCTTAAACAAGCTTCGATTAAAGCTAAACCGTTACTGAATAATGTTGCACTATGGGTATGAAGAATAGCAATCCCCAACCAAAACATTCTAGCATGATACATTGACTGTTCATATAACCCATCCATCATTTTCGTCAGACACAGAATAGTACAAACGCCATACTCTTCATTCAAAACAGTATTACTAGTCGAATTCAACGAATTCAACAAAACATTTAATACCTGAGTGACCACTGCATCTTCAACTTCAATTCTTGCAAGAGATCCTAAAACTAAGAAAGACCGACACTGAAGAGCCGGGTTATCCTCAGTAAAGCAAGCCTTGATAACCAAACTACTCCATCGAGAACGCCAAACGTTTGCTTGAGAGACTGTGGGACTAACTGAAACAGTTAGATCCATAAGGATTGCACAGAAGTTTTCAATATGGCTCACTGAAGCCAGGGTGAAATACTCACAAACATTGCCTTTCATATCTTCGCTTAATCCAAAAAGTAGTTTCCCCTTTGCTGATGTAATATCATTCCAAATTGAAATTATATGATCTCGTTGATCAGATGAGATCTTATCGCAGCATGAAAATGAATGCAACACATTAACAAGAAGATTACAAAGCGACGTTCTAAAGCTATAGGGTCCACTATAAATTAATGAAGAGATAAGAAGGAATATCTCCGGCAAATACACTTCAGCAATTAATAGCGACTCAAATGACAATGAAGCAATGAGCCTAATCAATACTTCTAACTCTGTCCAATCTGGGTGGCTGATAAGAGATTTCTCGGAACCTAAAGGCAACGGCTTTTCAATGATATTCCTACATTTAGTGATTACAGTTCCACAGATGTTCAATGTTGGAAATGAAGTCAATACTGCTAGTACATCTTCGATATCCATATCTTGGGATCCTCTTTCTACAGCGAACCGTATTACTTCATCGACTAATATCTCTGTGAGTCCATCCTGAAGACATAGAGCTGGCCAGAAATTCAATAGCAAGCTTGTATAATGATCGGGACTCCACACTGCAATATCCAAAAACACCCGGATCAAAGCCGCTGGATCATGATGGTAGTGGCCCTCGGCATCACTCTTGCATTTAGCAGAGTAAATATTTTTCACCCAGGGTGCAGCATAAAGAATGGCATTATTTCCTTGCTCTTTGGTAAGTGACTTAAACGACTTAGAGAATTCAGTCAAAAAATCATATGTCAATTCTGGATGCGCAGAAGCCACAAACTCGCTAAACACTACAGACATGCCTACTTCCTTCTTCGGGATTCCAAATCCATGTCCGCCACGAATTTCTCTACCAAAGCTAACATTGAATCTTTCGGGGATTATAGCCAACAAGTTGAAAGCTGCCTCTTGGAGTTCCGAGTTGTTCGAACATAGGTTGGCGAATCCGACATTCAAAAGGCACCCTAGAGCATCTTCCAATTCCATTGTTAGAGAGTAATCAGAATATTCCTCTACTGACGCTTCTACAGGTAATCTAGATTTGGCATTCACTATGGCCTTGATAATCTCCCGCTTCTTCCGGTGGAAGAGAACAATTTTCTCCCCGTCCATGGTCTCAATAGTAAACTCTTCTGCTCGAGTGGTTCCCCGAGTTAAATGAGCAATCCGGATCTCGGATAGGTGGAACACATCATTACAATATCCAGGGGAATTCTTGATATAGTTGAATGGTTGTTCACCGTGGATCTGCAAATATTCGTTTCCTATTTTTATTGTAACAGGATAAGCATGGCGAGTCGACGAGGTAGGTGACAACATCTGAGCATTCTTGTATACCAATCGACAATCATCGATAATTTTTAACGACCGAGTATCCAAATTGAGTCCTTGAACATTACATAAAGTACCGATATCAGCGGTGGTGAGAAACACATACTTCGTATTTACTGGGTTCATATATACACCTGATTCGTAGTGACGCAAAAAAGCCTTCAGAGCTGGAAGAAATGTTGTAGACACATTATAGTAGTAAATTGCCGAGCAGTTAACCGCCATTTCTGGTGGAACCATTGTATCACGGATTGATCTTACGGTATTAGAGAGGAGGTTCGACGGTTTACAGCTCGTACAATCATAGAATAAACTGAATTTATCAGACCACATTCGACTTGCCACTTGGAAAAATCGGTATAAAACCAACTCGCTGTCTAGTTTTTCTCGATCATAGTTTCTAAAAGTCACCAGCAAGACCGGGCTACCATCAATACCGATCCCTTCATGAACCACCCGATTATCAATTATAGGTGTAAGATCACGTTGTTCGTTTCTGGCCATGAATTCATTAAGCCGAGTAGTTGGGGCAGCAGTTCCAGACGTAGCAACAGCAGCACTGGCGCTATTCTTCTTTGATTTCGAGGGTGGAGTTGGCGGGCGGCCTAGACTCCTCACCAATGAAGAAAATTTCCGATTCGATTCAATCGCAGCAACATCAGCAGCATGGTTAGCAGCTGTCACTTTCGGTACGCGGGAACGGTGGTGACCGCTTCCTGAAGATGATGTTACAACTGAAGGCGGCAGTGCTGGCGCAAGTTGCGATGCAGTAACCTCATCGTAGATACCATTTCCTCCTTTCAATTTGGAAATGTCTGTGCCCCCAGTACTCGGTGATAGTCCACCCAGTAGTCGTTTTTTCCTCTGATCAATTAATAACTTGTGATGGACATCATCCCAATGATTATACACAAAATTATGAAGCACTCGAAGATAATCTGAATCAATCATTTTTGGATTCAGTGATGTCTGCGAGGCAGTGTCGTGGCTGTCACTCGATATATCTTCATCAAGTTCTTCCTCCGTGCCGCTTAACTTGGTGAGAAGCTTGAGTATTACCGCTCGTTTCTTATGCAAGTCAACCAGATTATTATCGCCATCCCCAGTATCATGATTATTCGATAAGCTATTAGTGGCCTTTCCTGCGGACTTCGAGAAGTTGGAAATGTTTTGAACAGCTTTTGCTAAAAGCAACAAAGACCGTCTCACTTCTTTAGGAGGAGAACTAGTGACAATAGACTCCTGTTCAGGCGAAACTAACGCAGGACATAAAAATCGTAAAAAGAAAAAGCTTCCCACGGCACTTTCTCTAGAATCAGGGAATTTGGCTGCTACTGCCCGAGAAATAGCTAGACCTATCTCCCGGAAAGATGTTGGAATCAGAGTCTCGGCTTGCTCCAGGGAAGTGAGCAACTCATCTAGACATTTCTCGTATTTCTGAATGCTGCTATCAGCATCAGCAGGTCCTGTCGACTTAGTCACGTCAATCTCAAACACATAGTCATCAGGAGATTGGATCATTTTCTCGATTAAAGGACTCAAGGCAGATTTCAAAAATTGACGACCTCTTGTTCTGGCAAACATTGACAACAATTTAGTGGCAACACAATTCCTTCTTAGAATATCAGACGAAAAGTTCGTTGACTCAATCTCCTTAGTAACAGCCGCCTTGACTAAGGCTAAACCTTTACTACGAAATTCAAACGTCCCCAAAATGGCCGTAGAAAACTCGTCTGCTTCTGACGCAGGACATATATCACATAGGGCAAGAGCGATTCCAACATTAGCTACCAGAAAGTCAACCAGTTCATCGTAGCGGATATTCTCCGTATAATCAGAAGCATATTTAGTGTCTTGGCTCAGAATATTCCGGAAAATCTCTAGAAAAGCTAATCTGAGAGTGGTATCTTCATGATATCCCAGTGGCAAAGCAGTGCGAAGACCAATGTCTACATTAGCAATTAACAAATTCGACAATGAAGTAATTGCGTTTGTTCGAATGATCACCGATTTGCCTTTTAAAGCATTAGCAAAATTTCTACTCCCACTGGAAGTCGACCCATTACTACTTGCAGTATCATCGTTTCCATTTGGAGAGGGCTGAATCTCTACATCCTTTGATCGATGAAGTGCCCTTAGGAATAAGGAAAATAGATTATTGAATATATTGAATTTGGCAGTCAGGATATCTTTCTCATGTACCTGCTTGTGGTTCTTATCAAGAATTTCAATACTCAACCCTTTCAAAAGTTCAGTTAGTGCTTTTGAAGTGCTTACAGCTATATCCTGAACAATTCGAGACTTTTCAACATAGACCTTATCTGAAAAATTTTCTTCCCTGAATTCAAACGAAGTCGATCGCTCAAACCACTCTGCTAAGATCATTACCAGTTCATTACGGACGCGTGATTCATGTTTCATATTCAAAGCTTCAACTGTTCGTCCAATAACATCTAATAGCTGACATACTCTATTGATTAGTTTTAATATCTCAACAGTGAATTCAGTCGTATTGATATATTGAACAATTTTCAAAGCCAGAGCTCCAATATCAACTGAAATATAGATATCTTCTTCTTGCAGTTGTTCAACTATAGAACGGATTAGCAACGACGCTTGACTTAATAGCCGAATGATCTTTTCAGTAGGGGGAGGCATTCCATCAATAGTGGTTTCAATCATCCCGGCCAATTGTTTTAATACATTATGATAAGCTAATGGACCGACATTAGTAGCTAGAACCTCTCTGCTACTCTCTCTTACCAAGGCAGAATCAGAGAGAAGAAAGTTGATAGCATCGAACAGAAACTGCCTAGCTTTGAAATGAAGATTGTCGGGTATGTGAGTGATTGCCTCTCCTGGATTTAGTAACGGGATCAACAGTGAAGCCAATGCACCATAATAACATCTCCACTCCTTTTGAACATGCATATGAACCGAAGTTGAACTCATCATCTGAGAATTCAATACTGACCAACGACTATGAATTATTTTCCATACCTTCAATAAAGCCTCGGAGGGATTATCTATACCTTGAAATAATCGACAAAGTTTCTTTTGAATGGCGATAGGAGTATAGAATAAAGTCTGTGAGGAAATTTCAGAGTATACATTAAAGTTGGACATAATCGTCCAATTGGATTCATGAACTTTTTCGAAGTCTTCCAACAGCATGGCTTCGTTTACCATTAAACCGATATTCTCCATAGCTAATTTGCAAACCTCCATATTCGGCGAGCATAAACATAGTACCATTGCTGCTTCCATATTAAAACTTAATGCTCGTCTTGTTTCAGGGCATTCAATGATATTATCCTTAAATTGAAACGATTCATTGATAACTGCTCTTGTTTCAAGGAACCCTTTAACTTTGGCTAACTCTTTCTCTAATTGCCTTGAAGCTAGAGGCATAGTCATAATATTTTCAGCAGATTCTCTTATATTCATACTGATTCCGCCGTAAATTGGGAACACGATATGGCTAGATTCTTCAAAGCTTGCTCTTGGTTTAATAGGGGCAATGGTTACGCCGACTCCCGGAGAAGCAATATTACTTGGCAGGCGGATTTTTTTAACAAACCACATTAATACCGAAGTTGTTGCAGAACGTAGTGATTCATTTTTACTAGTCGAACAACGCACTATTGCCTCGGAAAATGACGCTGGCACTTCTTGATCAAATATCCGTTCACTATGAGAAAGCAACAAGTCAAGAGCTAAAGTCAAGGCCTCGACATGAAGGTCAAATTCAGATGGTGAGAATGTTGACAAAGTGTCTTCATATTGGTATAATTCATTGGAAATTGACTGTATGAATCCAAAAAACTGATCATTATAGGTATTTAGCACTTGATTCAAGATATTATGACCACCAGGACGAGGATGAACATTTCTCAACCCGATCATTATGTTCCTTGCTGAGCGTAGATCGGAATACTTGGCGATATTACTAAGTAAATCAGACATAGCATCTTCAGGGCACAAAATAAGATAAGAGCTTACAAATCGTGATTGGAGGTAGTCGAGTTTAGCGAAAGATGGAACAAGATTGGGAGTTTTGAAAAGGATATAATGAAGAGTGGGGTAAATGTAAATAGCGTATTCGACAAGAGGACTGGCTGGTTCATTAGCTGGTTCATTAGCTGGTTCATTAGGTGGTTCATTAGCTGTGTCTTGTCCTTGTTCTCGTTGTTTTGATTGACGTTGATCAATCCGATATAAACTCGAAGCGGCCAATGCTAAGGTTGAGTAACAAACAGCCGCTATTCCCAAACTTCTTTGAGGCACCGGTTGTGTCCGGGAATGAGCACTATGACCGCTATTAACACTATTATTATCATCAGTACTCATATTTTCTAATAACTCCAAATATGATTCTCTGGTATTTTTATGGGTCGGAGAAGCCGATGATGATGATCTTGGAGTACTGGGGACTTTAAAAAGAAAAGGAGAATCAGGAACCGGTTTTTCTTTTGTTAGAATTGTTTTCTCCTTCGTTCCTATTTCTGTACTCGCCGTCGACGTGGTCGTTACGGTTGTTGCTCTGGTTGCTGTAGTTGCTGTGGTTGCTGTGGTTGTCGTTCTAGTAGCTGCCGTTGTCATTGCCGTTGTAAATCCATCAGGAATTAATACACTTAATATCGTAAGAAAAGACCATGAAACAAAACTTCGGTTCTCAGTAGAACTCTTGAACAAATAATCAAACAATAAAGTACATTCTTTGCGTAAGTGTCCATCAGGATCGGCAGCTTCTTTAGCCACTTGTCGAGGATGACATTGGATCCAATAAACCATACTATACAGTATAAAGTTTTCCATCAAGTGACGATGAACAGGTTTCCGAATATTGGGACACCATTCTCTAAAGTCCCTGATCACTGTAAAAAGTCTCCTCGAATCAAGATATTGTAAAGCCATCACATCCAATTGGTAAACATGACCAATACTACCATCAGCAAATCCGAGACTAAGATCTTGTCCTAGTAAACGAACCTTTTCTTTAGTATACCTATATACTTCATTCCAATTTGAAGCACTTAGGAAAAACACTATCGACTCTATATACTTGTCGATTTTCATTACTAGTGAAGTTGCAGCCTTTTCCAAATATGTTTCCCTCGCAATTAATGTCAATGCAGTCTTACATCTAGTACGTGATTTTAAGTTCATAAGCATCTTAATAGATTGTCTTGCTATTGGAACAGCTATAGTAACAGGAGTCTTTGGGAATATGCCAACCCATCCTTCATTGAGTTGTTCGTCTTCGATATCCTTAATGCCAAACACGTCCGAGTTCCTAGGAATCAAATCATTATTTGAACAATGCCATTCAGCAAGAGCAGTAGAAAATAATAGATCCATTAAAACCAGAATGGAATCCTGGACAAGCTTTGGCCTTTGGTCAAGAGTAATAGACCAATTCGACTTAAAAAGGGGTGTTAACAAAAAAAAGAATCTTCATTTCGGGGTGGATTTTCCTCCGGCGACTGGGACGTAGCCTGAAGTTCGCTAAGGATCAAAATCAAAATACCAGTTTAACATCAACTTACATCAACAACATTGTCAATGACTTGATTAAATCCATCGAGAATTTCACTGAATAGTCCTCTTCCTGGAAAAGAAGTCAAGAATTGGCGAGTGATTACAAAAAGATCATCTGTTAGAGTTTCTTCAGCACTGATTCCCGTGACATGAGGAAGCTATTTTGTTAATTCACTAAAGAACGTGACAGACTTCGCTAAAGAGCAACTCAATACATACCTGGCGACTTATTCGTCTTAAAACCAAAGGAATGAGAGTAACAGATTTGAACTCTTCTTCATTGCTCATGTTGACATCAGGCAAAAAAGTCCAACAAAATCTTTCAATGTTAGTCTGGAAAGAAAAAAATGATACCGAATGATTTCGGATGTGCTTTTGTTCACAACTCACAAATAGAATCAATTGAATAGGACAACAAACTAGATCTCAAGTTAGAATTCTATACCCTCATTAAGCTCTAGAATCGCCTTTTTACTGACCCATTACTAACCCACCACCGATCCAAGCTAGCTATAGAATCTAGAGCAGAGGCTCTCTCCCCTCCCCGGTCGTCGTCGTCACTGTTACTTACTAAATTTTTGAATTTCAATTCGACTGAATTTGATTCCAAGTCAAAAATGAATTATTAAAAGATCACAATTAATAAAACGGAGATAAGCAGTTCGGTTTACTCCCTTCCCCACACCCCTTGGGTTAATCCGATAAGATTAGTTTTGACAGTAATATATTACAGTATTACTTCTCAATTGAATGATATGTAGATGACGAATTAAGATAATAATAAACAATCAAAAAGGAAGAACCAAATTTGAAAAAAATAAATAAATCGATTGAATAAAATATTAAGATGAAAGAAATGGTGGTGGTGACGGTGAGGACGATGATGACGGTGGAGGTGGTTCGGAGGACGGAGGTAACGTTATTTAACGAGTTAAGGTTATAACGGTTATTAAAAGTGGTGTGTTAGTGCAGGAAGCAGTAACTTAGAAAGGTAGTACAGTAGTAAGGATTAGTACAGGGATTGGGATAGTACAGGATAATACAGGATAGTACGGGAGAGAACAGGAGTAACAACAAGATTGGGATAGTACAGCACAGTACAGGATAGTACGGGATAGTACAGGATAGTACAGGAAAGTACAGGATTGAACAGGATATAGTACAGAATAATACAGGATTGTACAGGACAATGCAGGATAGTACAGGACAATACAGGATACTTCTGGATACTTCAGGATACTTCAGAATACTTCAGGATTTGATAGTTACTATAGTTATAATAGTTATAATAGTTAATTAATTGAGTTGTAGCTCAACCTATTATGGTGGTAAGGTTGTTAGGTTGTTTGTGGTACATTAATAATAATGTTTTTTTTATTTTTTTAACTGGTCAAGTTTGCTAGTGTTTCTAACCCGAGTGCCGGCGGATAAACAGATTAACGCCAAATACATTAACCGTTCCAACTAATTATAGTTGCACATCTAGTTAGAAGCACGTACGTACATCGTCAGCAGCTGCGGGACAGAGCCCAAGTCAGCAGGACAGACAGGCTGTCAGACGAACAATCCGAAAAAACCTTCCCAGATAATTTTAAACCGCGGTTTTAAGTTTAACATTTGAAACAACAAAAAAAAAAAGCGT
Source organism: Sugiyamaella castrensis (assembly GCA_030583505.1). Lineage (NCBI taxonomy): Eukaryota > Fungi > Ascomycota > Dipodascomycetes > Dipodascales > Trichomonascaceae > Sugiyamaella > Sugiyamaella castrensis. The sequence goes on from JAJMIF010000076.1 coordinate 72,442, forward strand.
TGGAAATTGAACAGAACAAAGTAATTTAACCTAACCAACCAGTCCATTTTGTCTGCTGCGCTGCCGGTTAAACAAGAGGAAAAAACCGTTTAACTTAACTAAGAAATTAAGAAATAAAAACGGTTTTTTTGTTCTCTTAAATCTTAAACTAACTTGTTGAACCCTAATATTCAACTATATGACAAAACAAACAAGGGTTTACTTCCGAATTAATCCATATCCTTCTCCCTCTCCCCGTTTAGTCACTAGGGTCCCTCCCTGCCCCGCCTCTCCTTGGCTCACAATGAGGTAAGTTATACGGTGCTATATCAGAGTTTAGACGTTACATATAGCTAGCTGTCTATCTATTTACAAGCTCATTATTTTTTATGGGATTGTTTTGTGCTATTATTCATCATCGGGAAAAATACTGATTTTTTTGACATGCCTGACTGGTCCTGACATTCCTTATCCGTCAAGTTTATCTCCACCAATTGATGTTATTGTGAGAGTTTTTCTATGGTTGGGAAATCCACTGATAAATTTGGTCTAGGCAAGTGATGCACGATCTGGGCGTTTGACAGGTCGTTTGATAAAAGACATTTATCTGTACATATGCACATGTATGTAATTGAATGAAAGTGGCGTCCTAACCGCTGATGGATATTTTTTGATATCCTTGTTCTGAGAAGATAAAAAAAAACAATTAACTCGAAACAGTTGAGTGGCTAGATTGAATGAATTACAGGAGGCTGCTGGGAAAAGTGGATTGAGAAATGAGCCAGGTCTATTCCCATGTATAATTACCGCATTATCTTATTGGGATAAGATTGTTTTAATTTATTGAAGCTATTGGTACGTATCACAGCGAACTTTTTTGCGAGGATCGAAGTAGATTTAATAATAATAATAAGAAATCATTTGTAAGACCCTAATAGTGAAGTTGTCGTCTTTAGTCTCGGAAAAACTGAGGTATAGTCTTCTCCCCTCTCTTCCCGCAGTATTTTCTCTTTTATTAATATTTCCTTTATGATTCATCGGATTAGCACCCTGCCAATAAATCTGAGCGAAGCAAGTCAAATGTGGAACTGAGTGAGAGAACTCAATAATTGCGTATACTCGTGAAATTATGTAACATCGTATTCTATGCCGAACAAACCGAATTATTGTTTACCAATACTAGATGATTGATGATTCATCGGTATTTCCTCACCCGGAGATAGATGCGGTTGTGAAGTGGGTAAGACATTGTTGCATACAGATTTGACGTAATTAACAACGGTTTTACGCCCGAACCTGATTACTATAACTAACGGTTTTAACGGGAAAAGGTGGGCTATTCAGAATCTGCTAATTTACCCCAGCCTGGACCTCGATTCATAGTTTAAAGGTAACGATGCTCGCTCAACTGCCAACGACGTAGATTCCACTACTACTGCCGAAATATTGTGGAGTAGACATACGTCTGGCGTGGATAATGCAGGAGGTGAAGTGTAGGTTCCCAAAGACAAAAATTACCTCCTAACTGAGACAAGGGTCAGTTAACGGGGGCTGAGTGTTGGAGATAACGGGGATCATGAGGAAAGATAATTCAATTCCATCCACATGGCAGATACGTGTGGGTAGCGCCTCACTGTTGTAGGTTCGGACACATCGATATCATCGATTATCGGCTAGTGGCTTCTTTGTTATGTTCAGCGAGAACGACTCAACGAGTAACTTACATATAACCGTTATTAAATCTAACCATTTACAGATATTTCAAGACGTACACAAATGATCTACAGATATTTTAGAACGCTAAATCCTGTAATAGGTTAATTCAATTAATCGATATCGCAGCTGACCCGAGCTAATTCGTATTGGGAATATTCCCTCCCCCCCCCTTTTCTACCAGTAGCTAGCTATGTCAGATAAAGTTAGTGCGCGGTATGATGACAGAAAGTGCGCTCGTTTTGACGAAAATCCGTTATCTTTTTGGTAAGGAGATAACAAACTCGAGATTAATAACTGTTAAAGTGCTGAGCCAGTTCTGTAGCGGAAAAACTACGAATTGACTCCACCCATGGTAACCGCGACAAACCGATAAAAACGAGACATTTTCTTATCCATCCAGCCCTCCCCGCTTCTGAATTATTGTTTTGTTGCGTTGGTGGGATTGTTTGTCCCCGCTAGTGGTTCTGGGATTATTTCTTTAACCTGTCTGTTCCATTACCTGCTTAGTTGCAGAAGCTAACTGATGCTGACTGATGGCAGAAGGGCGCCACGAGATGTGGGGATTAACGGTCGATGCTCAGTCATAGACCCCGTGCTCCTAAAACATCGCTTGGCGAGGGGGCATTATTGACCCGCATCGTTATGGACCCTTCTCTCAATATTTTCTTGTTCCCTTCACTCGATTTGGCATCTGGAGACTCGGCTCGCTCGTATTCTACCACTGACACCCAACGAAGGGCCCAAACCATTTGCTTCGCTCGGATTTAGTTACAGATGGGACGATTCTTGAGTGAATGAGAACTAGGGGTCTGAGGCTACACGCCAGCCGCCGGAGGCAGAACCTCTATCTTGCCTTGCTTTGCCTCAGGGGTGGACGGTGATTCTCGCCACGGGGCACTGATAATAGTCAAACCTCCCCTGAAGTTTATTGTTATGTCAAAAATGAATAAATAGTATATACATTGGCATGGTGACAAGTTTTATCTCTTGGACCGGTAGGTGACATCCCTTTTCGAACGGTAAGGAAAACAACTAGGATCAAACAATTTCACAGAGAGACAACTGGGGTCATTAATCAATGATCCTCAGAAAAAATACCTGAGACGGTAGTGAGAGAAGGGGCATTAGCACTGCGTCCTGTCGTCCAGAGGAACAATTATCATTCATCAAAGACTGCTGCCACTCTTCATCGAAGATAGACACAACTATGGCAACCTATCGGAATTAGTCTTCCTTTTCCTGTGTATTCACTCTTGCCAGATTTGCCAGTCGTAACTTTCTAATCTCATCGATCCGTAATTGAAGATGAATTTGACGCCTTTTCTTGGCCTTTAATACCTCCTGGTTCTCCATCATTGTTTCCGAATGCATATCTCGTAGACTTGCTAATTCCTTTTTGCGTTGTTCAGGATCTTTACTGAATTTATAGAATCCTACTCCTCGATCTCTAGCTTCCCAATCAGCATCATAATGTTGTTCTTCATCTTCTAATTCTCTTCGATAAACATCTTGAACAGCAGTTCGATCAAGGTCAAATGCTTGATATTGAACAACATCTCCGTATAAGATTTTATTAGGCCTAGAAACCTTTCCTGTCTCATCATCATCCTCTCCATTGTCTTCATCCGATTTCCCATACATCTCGTCACCTTCATATCGATCAGCTTTAGAGGCTGGAACAAATCTAGATCGACCAAATGAATCTATGATTTCAACCAGCGGTTCTTTCTCGTCTTCATTATTGATACGATCTGAATCATCGCTATTGCTGACATCTTCGTTGCCATTACCCTCATTATCCGAAATCATTAAAAGGCCTCCTCCAATTTTCTCATCAACATTCTCTCCTCTTTTGATCTTTTTATATAGTCGAGACTTTTCTTCCAATGTCAATCCTGATTTCTTAGGGATGATACTTGCACCACTCCCCTTATCATCATCAACAGCTAATAAATCCTTCTGTATCCTTTTTTCAATTCCTTTATTTAGTTTCAAAATATTTTCATGCTGCCGTTTTGTCCCTGTAACCTGACTACCTTGAGCTTGTCGGGTGTCTTCGAATCTCTTTTTCATAAGCTCAAGTTCTGTTGACAAGTCCAAAACCGATTTATTCGAAACTTCCATTACTTGATCCTTTATAGGAATCTTTGGAAGGACTTCATCTCCCACTGTCATCTTGAGACGAGGAATTATATCTACAATAATTGATGGCAAATGGACCTAGAAAGAGAGAAATATCAGATAATTTTCAAGTGTCATGTGGTTTGCTTTCTAGTTGTCGACAATAAGTGTAATAGGGCATGATACTAGGATTACTGTAATTTGTATATACCTCCGGGATCAGGTACCACAGTTATGCCAATGTCAAAATATAAGAACGGAAAAAGAAATAGAATAAGTGTTTCAGTAAAACCTTGTGGTCCTTGAATCCTTGATTAATAAAAATGATACAAATATACGTTGACTGTAGAAGGGCTATACGATAGCTATTATCGTTTCGTCGTCCTCTCGTCAGTAGCCCGATTCCAAGTCGTGTACGTACGTACGTGTAGTCATTATCCACGTGATATCTTAGCCTAACTTTGCCTAGGCAACAAACTTTTTTATCAACATTTAATGATGAAAATCACTCAGAGACAGCATTGCGGTTTAACCACAATAAGATACCCTCATTATCATTATTATCAGAAAAAGTCCTTTGGGCTTTTCTCTGTTTGAGGTTCGTGTCAGCTGAGTCTGCTTTTTGGCGTTTCGTGTAAAAGACGCTTATTAGACGTGTTAAACAAATCCAGAAGGTTCCTTGACCTTTTTCTACCATGTAGAATACCTCTAGTTCTATGAACTTTGTGAGGTAAATTCTTATGTAAGAAGGATTTCTATCTCTCCAGAGAAATTTTAAATAATTTAGAGTCCCAAGCAGGATTGCACTCTGTTTTCAGGACATGATCTCGGGGTAAGCCTTAGGCTTTTGTCGAGTGATCTTTAGATTTTCTTTAAACCATTTCCTCAGAATATGAGGAGGATACCCTCTAAGCCTTAACCTATTGTGAATTCAGGTTTCGAACAATTTCGAATTATTCTATTTATCTCTGAAGAGATAAACCCTTTCTTGACAGATGTAGGATGAAAACTAGACCAGGGAATGTATACAGATTCGTAGGTTTCTGAAACATCAGAGTCCAAGTGAATAGTCAAGTCCAAAAAGTCAACATACTTTATACTTTTGGATTGACGTTGTTCTGTCCATACAATTTTCAGATTGCGATCATAAACATTGGAGAGCATATCTTTAATGTGATCTAAACGATCTTCTGGAGCCACTACAAGGACATTGACCAGATAGCGGAAGAAGAAAGCTGCAGAGTCTGAAGTCAATGTGGCTTCTTGATCCTCGTTGGCTGCTAGAAATAAATTAGCAAGCGTAGGGGCGCAGGCGGATTGCAATTCCACTGGTTTGGCGATAATATGAGCCATCTGGAGTTATGAAATAATTATAATCTTGCCGTAACCATGTCGTTCAGACAGAAATAATATCAGCATTAAGGCCATATAGAGATGCCAACTGAAAGATATCTACGGCATTTATGATTGAAGTTTCTCAATCAACATTTTTGTATCTTTTAGAATCCAGGGGATATTCTTAATCGAAGGATTGAGATATGCTGATACAACTTTATGTATGTAATCCAGTTGAAGGAAGGTACAAGAGGTCGCCCTGTGGGCAGATGTTTATGTATCTTTGGAAATGAAAATAAGGGACATTTGTCGGCTTATTCCATTTGTTTCTTAGAAAATCTAATTCCATCTTGGTAAAAAGGAGATTACTATAAAATATTGGATCTGGAATAGAATTAACCTTTTCATAAGGCCCAGACGACATTTACCGTTGGATTTCTTCCATATACCATTTTATAGATATAATTCTCAACCCCACTTATTCAGCTATGGAAGCCCAACACACTTATTCTGCTATAGAAGCCCCTATAGTTATCAGCAAGTTTGATAAGAACTTGATTAGATTTGCACCATTCTAAGAGATTAACAAAATCTTGCCTATTAATATTAGATCTGGATACTATGCCCTGTAAGCTTTTATATAGTGGACTTAACTACAGAAGGATCTAAACCATACTCAGGTTGTATTCATGTGGATTCCTTCTCATAGTAGTGGGGTAGAAAATCAGAATCATCTCTATCTTCAAAGTAATTTCGAAGATAAATGTTCCGTGTCAAGTTTTTTACATAATCATAGATTATATCGGGATCTGCTTTAGGTTTCGGAATGAATTTAGAACCTAGACTTAGTATTTTACTTATGTATTTAGGGATTTCCACATTTACATCTAAAGTATGGACTCTTTGCCTTTGAACTTTGGAGTGTAAGAACTTTAACAAGCATAACAACAAGTCATATAATCATGGTCTAATGAGAAGATACTGTTCGTCGGTGAATTATAGTGAGTTATATCAATATCACATAACAGATTATAAAGGCAATGCTGTTGGTCTCCATATATTATAAATTCTTTCACCACCAGGTTACTATGTTATCCGTAACAGTTAATTTACAATTTAAGGAAGGAAAATGTTGTTTTTACCTCCGCTCGCCGTTGACGAACGGATACTTTAACTTACCTAATTTTACTGGTTGGCCGGCTTATTATTATTGCATCGTGCTTTTTTCTTTTTTAAGCGAGGATGGTATAGTGAGTGACTTTCTCATCTGGATTGAGTGGATTCATCAAGGGCATAACCTCGAGCGAAGCGAGCTACGGGGTCTGGGGCAGAGCCCCAGCTGCCGGAGGCATGCGCAGTTCGAGATCAAGGGCGGGCCTGAGCGAGCCCCAGACAACGACACATTATTGAGTTTCGTTGTAATATATATAAATTAATGATAATGATAATTAATAAAATAATAATGAAACATCTTCTCATCTTCTCTTTTTTCTGTTTCAATCATCTCTTCCCATCCATTTCTATGCAAAACCAAATCCCTCCCTTCCTTCTGTAATAGCCATCAACAATGCTCCACGTAACGTTTCGTAAGACTCATACTCAGGTAAATCAATCTGATTAAAACATGTATGAGATGATGGTAATCTATCTTTACTACCATAGTCACGATGGATATTGAATTTGGATACTCCATTCATACCTTCTAGCTTCTCAAATCCATTCAAAGGAACTTTAGAGGTGCCCGTAGCAAATTGTAATAACTTGGCCTTTTCTTCTGCATCAAAAGACCTAACTGCACGCCAGAACCATTTTATCTGTGGAGATGAAGGTGAATAATTATGATATTCAGTATTATTACGCCAATCATCAATATCAATATCTGGCATACCTGATATGAGCAATTCTAATTCTTGCTCATCAAAAATAGCAACAATTTCTTTAGGAATAATATCATGGAACCCTAAAAAAGTTAGTAAATGATCTAATAAACTATTCGACTAAAACAACACTCACCTTCTAAGAAATGATCCAACTGCTCTTGAACACTTTTAATAAGTCGGTAATCAACAACCAACCGAACATATTCATGTTTATTTTCTTCAGTAACAGGAATATCCCGTCCACCAGGCTTTAAATCTATAATCTTCTGTTCACCATAATCTTCAGCTTCGATAGAAAATGTCTCAGTAATGATATCGGTAATATCGTTTTCCAACATCCATACCAACGACTTATAGTAATCCAAATCAAGTGTCTCCATATCCTTAATAGAAACTGGCTTGCCCAGAATCTTCTTATAGACAGCACGACTAAAATGACAATCCAACAATTTGAAATCAAATATAGCTTTTCCAATAATACGGCCAATGAATTTAAAGAACGACAAATGCTCAGGATTAACCCATGATGTTCGATTAGGGTGGAAAGTAGTACTATCTGAAGCGACTGGCGAAAATAAGGCGTAATCTGGATTAAATATCTGTCGAGAAAGAACTTGATACCATTCACGTGTAACCCCACCAGCATCAACTCCCTCCTCACCTTGAAATCGAATATTAAGTCGAGAATTTTTAATTTCTGACGCCGACTTGAAATAAAGAGCCTTATATGAATCCAAAAATACCTGATCTCGTCTAACATGGATTGAGATCGTTCCCGAAGTACTCTGATTACCATTATAGATCCGTCGATAGAAATATCTCCGTTTGTTATCAAACTCCAATGCTTTAGGATTTTTGATCAAAATTGAAAATGATCCACTCATTAACTTAGGATTATTTCTGACCATCTGGTTCAAGATTTTACGGTGTTCGTCTGTAAATGAAAAAAACAAACTTTCTAATGGCTCAGTGGCAATGTCATATTTCTTAGCTTCATATTTATTAGCATGATCCCGTAGCTCAACATCCTTGACTCGGCTATTCTTACAAATGACCATTAATGCTTCAATCAACGGTAGTAACGCAGTGGCTACATGGATCATATCCTGTCGATCTTGAATAAGTCGTAGACAATCACTTAGAGCACCCCAAAGAGGACCAAATGTCATCTTTTCGTAAAGAGATTTAAGGTACACAGCTGCGTCACTAGAATCATCTTTAGCCTCCTTCTCTTTGTCCTTTTGATCGCGATTTTGGTGACTATCCTTCTGATCTCGACTCGGATTAAACAAATAATCAATTGCAGTCAAAACCCTCAGTAACTTAGTCTGATCAGAACTTCCAGACGAAAATTTAGCTAACGCATCACCCTGGAGATCAGACCCTTTTTCGACCATTTCGACATGGTTCAGCAGCTCTCGTAAATCAGAAATAAGACTAGGCCCAACTGAAATTGCTTGATCCAAAAGCTCTCTACCAAAAACATCTCTTATACCAGAAATTGCGCACAGGTTATGCATAACTGCCAAAGTTTGTTGAAACGTTCTACTACTACATTCCTTAGCAGTCAATATGCTGGAAATCCGTTTAAGATTTTTCTCCGGAATAAAAGGAGGATCAATTAGCTTATGAGATGATCGTTTTGATGCTGAACCAGTTCCTGCAGCACTTCTAGCTCCACCAACCTCACCTTCACCTCTACTACCTACTTCGCTAGATGTTTGTTGAGTTCCAGCTTCGGAGCTATCTTTTTGATCCTTTAAAACAATAGGCAATGACCTGGTCACTTCTTGAAGCAAAGAGGACAGCAGCTCTAAAGTCAAATTGTTCTCGTACACTACCGCGCGATCAAGCAAATAAATCAACATGTTGATAGGGAATTTAGCCTCTTTATAATCTTTTTCCTTCTCTTTACCCTTTAATTTCACTTTATTATGACGCTTAAGGCCAATCGGGGCTTCATGTTCACAGAGAAAGAAATATTTGACACTTCCGCTATACCGGACAAGGTATTCTAGAGCTTCTAGTACCTGTTGAGTAACGATTATAGGAGAGATATCTTCGTTAAGAGAAAGATATCCGGAAGCTCCTGTTGTACCAAGTTTTCCAGGTGTGAAGTTGGGCGTCTTGGGAGTAGTAGTCTTTCCGATCGCTCCACCTGGACTTGGGCCAACACCTACCCCTACACCAACGCCTGAGTTTGTTCCTGTACCTGATATACTGCCAACCGCACGATTGGAAATCTGTAAAAATCCCCTCTCAAGCGAATGTGCATCTGCAGAGCCCTCCTGAAGAACATGAATTATAATATTAAGAATATCTGCTCGACTCTGCTTGTTGCTACACAGATTAAGCAGCAATTCATGCAATGGTTCCCGCTGGGTAACATTTTGTGGTAAGTAGAGTAAACGTATTATAGCCGCAACTCCCGATTTATCAACCAAATGCAGTGCAGCAGCAGACATAACTTTTTTTGTTGGTCGCCACTCTGAATTATCAAGTAGTAACTGATGCTCCTCTAAATCTCGGTGTTCCTGATCTTCATCTTCAGACTCGCCCTCTTCCTCATCATAGTTCGGGAATACCCCCATGTCCTGTATGTCTCTCCTAAGTAGTCTACGACTCAAGCTACTTGACGCGCCTCTCCCACGGGAACCAGTTACGCCGCCTCCTCCAGAGGCAAATGACGCAACAGTTCTATTTCGTAACTCCTGAGCTTCCTGAGCAAATTCCGCCGGCAGCGCAGACAAAGTTTCATCACCCTGTTCAAGTAAAACAGTTTGACGAAGCGAAGGTTCTAAAGTTGCCAGGAAGCTCGCCAAATCAATGTCTCCAGGAGCACCACCACCACTACTACCAGTGCCAGCGGCAGCAGCCGACTCTAACAATTGCGTACGACGATCTAGAGCCTCCTGAGCCAGCAGCTCTTCACGAATGCTCTCTGGAAGTGCTTCTAGAAATTCAGGTTCAATTTCCCGCGTAGCACCCGTTCTATCAAATGCTGAGCCGCCAGAAGCTCTTAATTCTCGAAGATGCTGAGTAAATGCCTCTTCTCGAATATCAGCAGGCAAAGCTTCCAAGAATTCAGGATCAATTCCAAGGCCTGTTATGTCAACATCTCGCCCGCTGATACTAACGAAAACTCTTGGTTCTTCAACAGTCGGCCTTGTTGCCGTTTCATCTTCATCCTGGTCCATATTACTTGACTCTTCATTGGCAGTGCGGGCTGCTGCTCTTTCCTGTTCACGCCTGGCTGCCTCTTCCGCAGCAGCTGTGGCAGCTGCGGCAGCTTCTTCTTCTTCCCTCTTGCGGCGCTCTCGTTCCTCTTTCTCTTTTCGCTTCCTCTCCCTTTCCTGTTTCTTAAGGCGAATCTGTTCTATTCGGTGTTGCCACTCCTCTGCAAGTTCGCTCGTCTTCTTCGCTTCTTCTTCTGCAGAAGGAATGATATTATTAAAGAGAGCAACAAGGATGCGACCAGATATTTCAGCCTTATCAAAAACCTCAAACATCCGACACGCCTCCTGCCATCTACCAATGGTTGAAACTGGATTTGCATGCTGAATGGTATAAATTGACTCGGCTGCGGCTTGTCGTTCTATTCGATGAAATACAGAAGAAGAATCCACAGGCATTAGAGCTTCGATGGTACCACCATGTCTGTTGAACCCTAAATTAGAAATGTCAATACCTCTATCCTGGCCGCCAAATAACCCAATAAATTGTCCTAAAATTGCCGACAGAATATCTCGAGGAGGACCGGCACCATCTGGCCCTTCTCGGAACTGCGATGAAAGATCGACATTGCCACCCATACCATCTACTGATTGTCCTGTAAGATTTCTATGAACAGAAATCCTTGGTGTGGAGCTAGGCTGTGAGAGTAGGGGGTTCGAAACAACATCTCCATGGGTATGACTTCCACTATTTCTATCTACACGAATACCACCTGGAACTAAAGTTAGTCAGAAAAAAATAAAAAATAAAAAGAAATAGCGAGCTTGACTTCAATTGTGTTACTTACCTAATCGTGAAAAGGCATTACTAAACTCGAAATAATTATCAGGGTCGTCTTCATAATCTATATCGATAGATTCTTCTTCTTCTTCCTCATCTTCACCATCTTCCTCACTAGAATATCCACGATGTCCATCTTCCACAATTTGTTGACGACTTGAATAAATAATATCATCGCCATCTTCTTCGCTGAATGGAACAGCAGTGCGATTGTGTCGCGGTCTACCAGAAAGTTCCTGAAGGGCATTTACTGCAGCTGCAGCGAGGTCATTAGGGAAATCCTCCTCATCTTCTTCTTCATCTTCGTCGAATGATTCCCAGTCGCTTTCATCATTTCCAGTTCCATCGCCATCACTTTCTATATCCATTTCCTGATCCTCATCATCACCTTCATCTTCGACAATGAGTTCAACCTAGATGTTAGAATATATTTCTACCAGACCGACAAGACACCCACAGAATATACTTACACCCATCTCATCATCTTCGTCATCTATATCGCTATCATCTGATTCTTCATCATCATCGCCGTAGTCAATTGATTCATTTGCTTCACTACCATCGTTATCGACATCAGAGAGAACCTCATCATTAACCTGGTCATAATCCATTTCATCCGACGATTGAGATTGAACAACCTCGTTATCTTCCAGCTCTTGATCCTCATCTTCATCATCGTCATACATGGGATCTCCAACTTCAAACATACCGAGAGTAGAGTTGCGGAATAAGTCGGGGGTATCTTCTCGAACATCAAGGTCACTGTCATATTCATCCTCCAAAAGATCCTGGTCCTCATCTTCACCATCGCCAAGCTGATCCGATATATCTAATGCCAGACGGGACAGTTTATGTAAAAATCGAAGATCTATCTTAACAACTTTCTTAACATGTGGGTAGTTAAGGTCAACCATACCAATGTTAAGAGAAAACAGTGAGGCAAACTTTTTATCATACATAATCTTAGCAATAGCTGCGCCGTCAGCAACGCCATCATTGGAAGAACCCGACGAGAATCCTGGCCGATTGGACAACAACCTGTAACAGAGTTCCGACAGGTTTGATAGAAGACTATATTTCCAATCAAGAGGTCCATTAGAAGAATGAATCTCTTTGAGAATCTTGGCGATAGCATCAAGAGCAAATTTACGAACAAACACCAAAGTAGGATCATTTTGAATCTCATCATTGGTAGCACTGCGTCCTAATTCACCGGTCGATGTTAACAAACTGAGAATCACAGATGATGCGAGAGCACTGATCGATGTCCATTCCTGTACAACTTGGCAACTCTGAGGAGCAGTAGTGCTAACAATACCAGTAGCAAGGAACTCATGGATAAAATGCAACACCACATGAGGTCTAGGTTTCGAATTTGCTACAGCTGGGAATGGCGGTTTCAACGAAGGCGTTGGTGTTATTCCTGGAGTAGCCGATTTTGTGGAGATAAGAAAGAATTCAAGCTTACACTGGTTATACGATCCCAGAAGCTCAATCAGAGCCTTAAGTAGAAAATAGCAGTATATGAAGGGCTTGTGTTCAGAGCATTTAAATGGTGGCTCACCATCCTTGTTCTCCGTCAAATACTCCTGAAGAGCCTGTTCCGTTTTGGTAGGCAAAGTATAAATCTGATCTGCCTTAAGTCTAAAGAGCTCACTCAGAATCATATTGATAACCCCAGATGGGTTACTGACTACAGGGAATTTCGGCTGTATTGGAGTTTGTTCAGCATTTCCTGACATGGTTACATCACCAGCAGCATCATGATCACCAGTTTCTTTCTGTACATCTTCCTGATCTCCTGTTTTGGTTGCTTCATCGGCAGGAAGTTTACTCTCCTCTTGTTTACTCTCCTCTTCAGATTGAGCTACTTCTTCTTCTTCTGCTTCCGCTTCATCATCTAAAAACTCCTTCGGTATTTGTAAATACTTCTTTCTTTTCTTTGACAAATATTCCTTTAAACATAAATGATTATTACTCAACGTATTCGGATCCTGCAAAGTACAAATCTCACTAGCAACTTCCACAAAGATTTCAGGGGAGCGACAAATCAAATGGGCATGAGCACGAACAAATACACCAGCATCAGCTACTCGTTGGGCGCTGAACCAAGCTTTAATCTCCCTTGTCATTGTCTGACGAATACTTTCAACTGTTTCCACAGTCTGTCGAAGTACAATCAAAATTGCAGTTTCTAATTTCTCTAAATTGGGAGAATCTCCAAACAGCAAAACCGAACGTAACAGGTTTTCTAATGCAAGACTCTCTTTCAATTGGGCTGCCCGTTCGGGAGTTTTAGAAAAGTGGACATATAATCGAGCAATTGCCAAGGCAACAGTATCATTTTTCAATGGTCGGGACACGGCCAGAGTTTTGAAAATGACCTCTTCAGTTTCACGAGGAATCTTAGGCAGAACAGCACCGAACACGTCCGAAACAGCAGAAGCCTGACTAAATTTGGGTTCTGCCGGCTCGGGAATATCAACATTCGTCAAAATACGCTCAATGATCAAAAGAATATTGGGATACCATTCTTGTTCATGTGCATGTTCAGAAGTCAGTAATCCCACAAACATATCGATTGACTCCGTTAAATCTTCAAAGCAACTTCGGAAAAAAGGGCCATCCTGCAAGATTAGTCCTAAGAAATGGGCTACAGCGGCAATCTGGGTATTATGATCTTCGTTAGTTACATCACACGAAGAAAGAGCTTGTAATATCGTTGTGACAATATCTTTGTGGATTACAGTCAAAGCTGCTCTTTCTCTTTCTGATCTAGTACCTCCACTACCGACGCCCATAGAAGAAGAACGGGCCTTGATAATTAGTTGTGCAGCAGCAAAAACATTTTTTGGGTGCGCTTGGATTAAATTTAGAGTACGGTCGATAAGTTTCAATTTCACTGAATCTCTTAACTCATTTAAATCACTCAACAGAACCAGTCTTACGCCATCGGCAGAAATAGGAGCTGATGGACCACCAGTAGGTGGAGCAGCTTCAAAAACAAAATCGCCAATCTCAATCGTAGTGGCCTCAGGATATCTATCTTTTAGGAATTCGAATGCTTTTATCTCATCATCATAGAGATTCTTCAATGCAGTTCTTGCCTGCCCTTCGCCGAACCCAGCGTTGACAAGAGCCCGAACTTTGGACTCTGAAGGACAGACATTTTTCCATGACAAGTCTCGTGGTAACAAGTCTCTGGACAAAAACCTTTCTGGACAATCTTCGCCTTGGTACACAAACAGCTTTCCCATAATATCTAAAAATAGTCTTGAAATTTGAAAATCTTTCTCTTCCAATCTTTCCGAATCCCAAAGCGGAATCAACCCGTCAAGAACAATTATGCGGCATTCAACAAAAAACTGGTTTGGATCGAAGAAGTCATAATCAGAACAATGTGCATCTCGCGATGTCAATGGTGACACCATGCGGCTATTCTCAAGAAGAGACCTATAGGAAATTGAGTACCCGAGGAACATGAGAATGACCTTTTGAGCAAACAATAATAAAGAGCTATCTCCACTAATATCATCCGGCGATTCCCACAAAGCTTTGAGTAGTGCCAGAATCTTTTGAATACCTCTCTGCTGCTTAAACATAACAAATACTCCTAAGTATGCAGCTAAAGTCGAATTCCAGGGCTTGAACATGACTTTTTGTAATGTAGCCATGATGCTGATCAAGGTATGGATTTTAGCTTGTGGGTACAAATCAACAGATTCTATACTGCTACTGCCATTGCCACTGCCATTGCCACCGTTACCATTACCGCTACTACCACTACCACTACTACTAACATTATCACTTGTGCTGAACAATCCAGGGCCTTGTAAGGGGGAAAACTCCAAATGGCCAATCATCGCAGTTGCAATAAATTCGGCCATCTTAAGCCCATTTTTCTTCCTTGACGAAATGGCTCGCTCGTTGGTACAGTTTGCAGCGAATTCAGAAAACACCTTTGAACTCATTGTAGAATTGGCATTAGCCAGGAACCGGAATGCCTTGACGTTCACGAAAAACAGAGACACCGAGTCCTCCAACTTAGCCTCGGATTCCTTTATTTTCTTATATTCGTCAGTCTCATTACGGGACATATCCACAGGTAGTGGTCTCGATGCCTCAATAAACAAGTTAGAAAGACCATCTAGCGTTCGAGACTCTTGCCATATGCACCATCTTTGGATAGCAGCCAATCTAGTAATCAAGTCTTCTTGATCTGCTTTGGTTTCAACAATCTTGTCAAGGACAAACATAACTCGATACCCCGTTCCATAATCATAGAAAATCATTTGGAAAAATGCCTGGAGCAGGCCATTAAGCGTAGCCAAAGATCTTTGAATTTCATCCAAATAGAACTGATCTCCACGAACAACTTGTGCTTCAAGTGCTACCAGCTGAATCTTATGCTCAACATCAGTAACTGATCTTTCAAGTCTTGTTATCATCTCTACTTGTATAAGATCACTATCAATATCGAGGGTAAACAGATTACGCAATATTTTCCCTAAAGTATAACCCCAAGAGCTAAATGCGAAATCATAAGGTAAGTTTGGGAGTTCAAATATGCTTAAAAGATCACCAACACCCTTTTGTTCAATAAATTGTACTCGAGTCAAATGATTTTTCAATAACCCATCGAAGAAAGCTACAACGTAACCAATAACCACCACAATTTGCGGTGACTCATCGACAGTAGCACCAGCACCAGTACCAGTAGAATCATCAGAGCCTATAGCAGTGCTAGTAGTGACAGTAGCAATTTCCACACCACCAATTAGACTATGTTCAGAAGAACTACGTTCAGTTGCACTCGATGCGATAGTGGTGGGTACGATTGTAGTTCTTCCTGAAGCAGTAGTTGCAATCGAAAGTGGTTCTGCCTCGCAATAAAACTTATTAGGTTCGGAAACTGGGGCCAACAAACTAGGTAGATCTCGCAACAGCTTCAAACATTCCGAAACAACCAATTTACGGAGTTCTGGATGATCCGACGTCAGTGACTCGAAAACAGCCCCTAACGATGGTAAACTCTCGTTCTTAATTAGGTTCTCCGAAAGACTATGTACGAACTTTGCAATCATCTTCTTTTCCTGAACAAGCTTTATACCGTTTTCATTATGTGAAAGAGCACCAATAAGTTTGGCAATAGGAGAAAAGTATGAAAAAGATTTGGAAAGCAAAGTAGACACATTGTTAAGTACTGTGTCAACCAACTTAGCTTCATGCATGATGCCAAATGATGAAGGCTCATTTTCCAACATACTTGAAAGGATCTGTAAATTGAGGGAAACGATTCGGCAACCGAAGACAGATGGATGCGATATAACTAACTTTGAGACAAGTAACAGTGGAGAATCAACCAAATTATGAATATTTTCAGTGGTTCGGGTATGTACAAGTATATTAGATACCACAACAAACAGTGATCTTATCCATTGAGCTCGGTGGAATGATAGAGAGTAATCTACAACGCATAGATCTGGTACGGGTTCCAACAGGTTACCATTGTTATTATTGATAACGTCTAAATCGTAATCAATTTCCCTCTTGATAACTTGGATTAGAATACCAATGCCGCCAGCCTGACTGAAAGTAGAAAAGGTCGAGGAGATATCAATAATCACTTGATCCAATAGCTCCATAGCAGCAGCTAGAGTACGAACATAAGGGGTTTCAACTTGAATGACATCAAGAAGTAGTTGCACTAGGCCAGTAGTTACAAGAATAGCCCCTAATCCTTGAGTAAAGGATAACTGTAGAATCAGTCTGAACACTCGACATGAGAACTCTTCATTAATCGGTACTTTGTTCTTCAAATCACGGATTATATTACGAACAATATTCATCAACACACCGTGGGAGACATTTGCCGATAGAGCAGCTAGTACATCGGAGCGTCTGGTAGGTTGATGGCAAATGTATTCCAGAGTTTCAAGAGCAAATACAGAAAATTCAGGTCCGATTAACAAAGATATCTCTGGTGAAATAAGAGTACCAATTTGACGAATGAGATTAGGAGCCCTTGAAATAATGCGAGAATCTACAGTAGCCTCACTAAAAGTACAGCAAGCGAAAGCTAAAGCGAGAAGTTGAATTTTACAGAGGTCACGGGAAAGAGCCACTGATGAAACAACAGATGCATGGGCAACTCTAGCTTTACAAGTAGCAGCGAACCAGTATTCCTGGGGTAAAACTGCATAGATTTTCTCTAGAAGTTGTACTAAAGAGAGAGTTCTTACATCGCCAGCACTTACATGGAGGGTTGTAAGTCCTTCATTAGTAGATGAAGATAATTCAGCAGTAGAACCTAAAACAGCACCAGAACCAACAGAAGGAATATCAGATAGAGTAGTAGTATGCCTAGGATTATTATGGTTGTTATGATGAAATGGTCTGGTGGGAGTATTTGGGGCACCACCACCACGCACAGATGACACTGAGCCACCACTATTAGAGCTAGTACTAGTACTAGTTTCTCTAAGTCTATTAATGGTATTTGATGTTCCACTTCCGATAGTATTAGTGGTACTATCGATATGATGAGTTGCAGTTGTTACTGGTGATTTCACATAATATTGTATTGAGAATGCTACCCATTCTTCACCCCATTGACGATTATGAACTTCCTCCTTATCAGAACCTACGTAATCAGAATACGCGATATCCTTTTTATCAGGAGTCTCCCAATGAGATGTAGGTAATAAAGTTGCTAATTTAAAGATCTTTTCTGGCTCAATTGCCGTTACATTGGCCTTACCAGCACGAGATTGAGCAAATCTATGAGCCAATTGTACAGAAACCTTTAAAGAAGCTGCTACGATTCTTGGTTGAACAGCATTTAATAAACATGCTAAATGTTTAACACTTGCATATATTCCTCTATTAGAGCATTTCTCTAATAAAAACCCACTAAATTGCAAAATAGTTACCAATACATGTTCATCCTCATCCGACATCAATACTGGTTGAGGATATTCATCATCTAAATGATATTTTTTGACAAGTTGTTCAAGAACAGTATCAAACCGATTCAATAAAGGAATCCATGCACAAAGATCACCTCTTGGACGATTCCAATCTTTTGAACCAAATTCTTCGATTTTAGTTATTAGTTCATCATAAGGACATGATTCTAAATATTCCACGAACTCTTTTAATGAGGGAGACTATATGGTTAGTTGGAGTGACTATCACCCTAGCTCGAGCAAAGTTACTTACCACTTCAGCTAAGCGCTTAATAATATGAGGAGTCTTTTTAATCTGCATTCTGGAGATATACCAGTCAAAATTATGAGCCAGTCAATATTTCCATTCTAAGAGTTAGTAATCATGAGTATAACGAGGAAGTGTTCTGCCCACCAGACTTACCCAAAAGAAATATATGTCGTAAGAAAATAAATATAATGCACTTATCTGAGAGAAATGATCGATTCTTCACAGGAGTACAAGAAGTTTTTATATTTGATTGAACTCAAATGAAGCACCAAAACAAACCTCAAACAAGATTTTGACTAGAATATAGAGAAATAGAGAACAAGTTCTGAGCAATTATCTTAATTATCTATTATCTCAATTATCTCAAATTCTAACAATTTCTAACAATTATTACCAATGAAATATGGCCCAACTCTTATTTTCTGTTGAACAAGAGACAAACCCCAAAACAAATCAACTAGTCTGTGACAATGATTAATTGCCCAATTGATCAACAAACAATAAACAATAAACCTAAGAAAAATACAAGGTCTTCAATTAGAAAACCTCAATTTAATAAAAATAGAATTCTAATCTTTATTCTTGGATCTCGTTTCGTTTGTTCGAATGAAGCTTAGAAGAAGAAGTCAAGAAAGAGAGAGAGTCAATGAGTGAGCGAGAGAAGAAGAAGAGTTGGAAAAATAAATATGCTTTTATATTTGTTTGGAGGAGGGTATAATATTCTCTAAAGGGATCTTAGCTGCAGCACACAACCCACCGTAATAATAACTTAAGCAACCGTTAATGGCCTGAGATAACGTGTCTACAAGACAATCCCTTGTTTGATTTCGGAGTTGGTAACGGCTATGGTCAATATATCAAGGAATGTTGGTTTCTAAATTGATCTAGTTTTGAGCGTAATTTAGAAAGAGCTTAGGTCTTGGGGCAGGAACAATTCGTTTTCTGCGGATATTGTATGACGTAATAATATGATGTTAACGGGGGTTTAAGTACGTTAAAGTTATTAAGCAGTCGTAGTGGTATTCTAAAGTCGGGTATTTTTTTTTGATTGAATGGGATGATTTGAATTTACGCGCCCGCGTCCGAACAATTAATGCATGCCTTCATTGCTTTGGTTACAGCCGTATATAAGAAACGCGGCCAACCCGAGCCAACCCTCATCGCCTTGCTTCAGAAACTACCATGGATTAGCCAGTCTAGCTACTTCAGGAAATGCATCTGTATTGTATCTGGCGACTTGGCTGACAAAGACCATTTTCCATCTTTTGACCTCCTTCGTGTGTTAATCTAACATCACGACAGCGACGGTTGCGATGCGAGTTGGAGCTTTATTGATCAGCAGCATTAACGTAATGTTAAG
Organism: Sugiyamaella castrensis; assembly: GCA_030583505.1. NCBI lineage: Eukaryota > Fungi > Ascomycota > Dipodascomycetes > Dipodascales > Trichomonascaceae > Sugiyamaella > Sugiyamaella castrensis. The sequence continues at coordinate 92,065 of JAJMIF010000076.1, forward strand.
TTACCAATACCCCCTTCCCACACACACCGTCTTATGGCAGCTGGGACTCTGCCTGCTCGGGCTCTGCCAGCTCGGGCTCTGCCAGCTCGCTTCGCTCACTTCGCTCGACTCCAATTATCTAATTAATTACGTAACTGATCGCAATTGTTTAGCCAGCTATGGAGAAAGTTAGAACAACGCCATGTAGATCCTGGTACGTATTGCATGGACATGGTTACAGCTTTTTATTGTTGGAAATCTAGAGGTCGACTTTTGTCGGAGTTAATCTTTGTCGACGTTCCATAAAAGCTTTGCAAAACTTGCGAGTGCCGCCGTAAAGACAAAACTTTAATTAAGCTAGCTAGCTAGCTAGCTTCACCTACACGGCTTCAGATTTTTCAGTGGATACAAGTAGTTACAGTCCTTTACCAGCATGGATCCTTTACTAGCATACCCCAATTACGATAAGTCACAAGTGGGGATAGAGGTCTTTAGCCTATTGGAAAACCTCTCTCCCTTGGCGCTGGGACAGGACACAATACCGAAAGGACCCCTAGTTCCGGGTTCGATTCCTGATAATGTATTGAATCCAAAAAATTTCGGTTAATTGATGGCGTCTAAGTTAACTGCGCTCTATAAGGTGGGGTCTAATGGCCCACCCCTGTGGAAGGGTT